>PRKT01000005.1:3849031-3862146 GCA_003671525.1 Saccostrea glomerata | reverse complement strand
ATGACTGTCTGAGGCGGCATTGCTGGGAATTAGTGACTGGTAGTTAAAATGACTGTCTGAGGCAGCATTTTGGTACATGTACATGTAAAAAATTTTCTTATTAATACAATGACTGTCTGAGGCAGCGTTGTTGTGGACATTGAATTTTATCTGTAACTTAAATGACTGTCTGAAGCAGCATTACTTTTGTTGGTAAATGTAACTTTTAGTTAGACCGCAATGCCCGTAAAAGGCAGTTTGATGGTGCATGTATTTTTGTTTGTAATTAATATTTGGGGACATGTTGCTTGTTCATGATGCAAAGTTTCTCAATATTGTATAGTATATAAAAATTTTACACAATCATGCAAAAAAGTTTAGGCAGATTGGTTTGTCTTAAAAATTGTGTTATTGAAACGATTTGCTTGTACATATAGTTTGCTACTTATGTTTCTACTCAGGACTTTGTGACATACCGGTAATTCTTTACAATTCGTATGACTCCTGTGGTAGCTAGGTTTAATTGTGAACAGTTTCAAGTTTGTTGGAAATGTAGAAAATGTTTTTTATAGGATACTTTGTACAGTAGAACAAATTGTGCAGTAGTTTCCCCTCTTTACCATAGATTATGTATGACAATTTTCTTATAAATGTCAACCTGATAAGTATTAGGTGGTTGACATTTCCGCTGTGTATATGCTTTACATTCGTCTCCTCTGGATGGCTAGTTGCTAAGGAAATTTCTTTACCCACGTTTCCATAGTAACCATGAACCAAAACATTTTTTATGGCGTCGATCTTTAGATCGGCGCACATATAGCTATGATGAAATCTCTGACTGTTCACCGCTTTCTTCATGCGCCAAATAATATAGTACTCGAACCAAGACCTTCATGTATCTGGCGTAGGAATATACATGCCACTTTTTGCGTTTATTCCATAAATTGCTTGAAAATCATACAATTTCAACAATCCTATATATAGTTGACAACTCACCCACTTTCGTCGGGTTACTTTTCGACCCTTAACCTGATTATTTTTTATGGCACAGCGAGTCATGCTTATCGCCCGAATCCCGGATTTCCGGATTTGGTTCGTAAATTAGGTTGTATTTTTAACTTCCAGTTACAACCCAAGCTTGATCTACGTAAACAATGCCATTGGCTCATGTGGCTATGTGGTTCAGTAGGCCAGTAAATTATCGGTGGAGGTGTAAACAATTAACTGGAATTGTTTTGACAAATCAAAATTTAAAATGGCTTATGATAGAACAAGATTGTTATCAAGACAAGCAGGAACAAATTGAACAGAGAAAGAGAAACAATATTTATATACATGTCAAGGAATCTTGGAAAACAACTTTCATTACCTGATTACATAAAATAAAGTGATCGAAAACAGTGTAGGTCTTACTGTACATTTATTCCACTGGTTAATTAAATAATTGAAAGTAATTTCAAATCCTCTGAAATTGCACCATGGACCTATATATAAACAATATATTAGTATATACATGATGTAGGTCTGTGTTAGCACATACCGAAAAGGCTTTTTTTTTTTAATGCAGACTTACCATAAGTCAGGTCAATGCTGGACAATGAAACCAATGTTCTTATTTAACATGTCAATTTAATAAATAATTTTTCATCATTGTAAGTAAATAATTCAGTAAAGCCTTTTTTTAAGTAGAATTATAAATACATCTACACAAATGACCAGATTTTTACGTCTTGGGTGTTTGCAAGTATGGTCCTAATACTCTTTTACCGGGGTTCTGACTAGTGACTTCACATTAAAACTTGTTCTCAAGCTGTTCAGTTGGACCATATGAGTTGAATGCTTTTATTTCATAAATGCTGAAATCGTGGTATTTTATCTAGATATACATGTACAGCTAAGCTATATGATTATTTCATGGTGTCACTGCCATATCTAAAGCACGGCGCCATTGTGGCCCTTCAGGCCTTTGATTATTTTACATACATGGTTCATAGTGCGAGGGAAATCTATGTGTGGAAAATCATCAAATTCTGAGAACTCTCATATATCACCCTTTGCATGATTTTTACACGGAGTTGTACTTAACACTCCAAATTACAGTGCTTCGGAACTTTAGGTCTTTGTTGAAACTAACATATTCTTTTCCTTTCGAAAATTTATTTTCTTCCAATACTAAAAACATTTCAAGCATTTTTTTTCATTTTTGAATTAATTCGAGTTTTGAAATATACCGCTTTGTAAGAACCTCACTTCCTCAGGGCATCCGATTCAACTTCTGGCATTTGGAGAGTCAGTGTTTTGTGCCGTGCTCTCAGATTTTATTTTCATTTGTTTATTTTATTTTTCAGAATTGATCACTTTGTGTTATCTTTCCCATTGACATAAGTTTACACATTCAGAAAGTAATATGTCCTCTTGAAACAGTGAAAGTGTCTTTTTAAAGTTTTGCCTAAGGTCAAGATGTCCAAAAAATTCATATTTACAATAGCTTCAAAACTATGTGAGGTATACAATTAAAATTTTTACAGTTTATAAATATATTATAATTCAAAACTATTGCTTTATAAACAACATAGTTTTGGAACTATTGTAAAATCAAATTTTTGGACAGGTTGACCTTTGGCAAAACTGTAATACAGTAATTGATATAAACAGTGATAGCGTATGGCCACTTCATCTATGGAGCTGTTATAGAATTAAACGACGCGTTCAGTCCATTTTTTTCCCTTTACTCAATTACTTCATGGGATTGAATTGGTTATTTCAAAATACCGGATTGGACTTTGACCCATTTACATTCTATTGAATCTATATTTATATACGTACTAGTATTCAAGTTCTCCATATTTTTAAGAACTCTAGAGCGACACATGAAGAGCCCTCTGCATTGGATATTTGTGGTAATATATATCATATTTATTTATTATCTTCTTTCTAGTCTCATTTGTTGATATTAGTACATTAATATTTTCCACACAGATAATATCTGGCAATATCATTCCCCGAACACTTACTAGCCAAAAACCAAATAAGTAGTGATTTAATAAGTCATAATTTGTTAAAGAGGCCTACTCAGGGGGACAAGTACAGTGTATCATTACTTACCTAGATAAAAAACAATATAAGCCACAGGCACTTGTTTCGGAAATAAATTTTACCAAAATTACAAATAAAAACACGTGTTGTTATTATTATATGGATTTATTTCGAAACAAGAACCTGTGATATAAGCGTCAATTTATTGAACGAAAGTCGTGTTTTTTTTTATGTATCTTTAAATAAAATTACGCCTAAAAATAATCAGTCCATTAGAAATTAATACATTTTAACAAACACTTAACATTCAATACGCTACACATACACTGTTTATAGTTAAATATTTTAATCCTGATATGAAGTCCATTTGTCCAACATATAGAATAGGGAGACCTACGTTTAAGACACTTAAATTCTCAAAAAATAATTAGTTTTAAATCTTGTCTATTTTTATTTTTCAGTTATCAATATAAACTATTGAGTAATTTAATTATTTTACGATATAAAGGGTGTTTCGAAAGTTCATTCCACATTTCTCTTTTATTTTTCAAAAGAGTACGATGAGAAGATATTTAAAATTTGTGAAATTTCATATTAAGAGAGTCCATTCTTGCTACCGATAAGGTTTTTCACTGTCTTTTGTTGAATCAATAAGGGAATGGCAGGTATTAAAACAGATGATGTCTGTGCAGACAATTTAGGAATGACGCATATTTGTGACAAGTATTAAGCAAACAGGTCAAAACATCCTTTCCAATACTTTGCAAAAATTATCAAGTCGGTGAAATCTTTCAAAATGACGAACCTATTCTTTTGAAAAGTAATTTAATGTTCATATACCTATGCTCATCAGCTTGCCTGATGCAAGATAAGCTGTGAAGAAACAAAGTAAAATTATCCTTTTTTGTCAATCAAAATGACCAACATTTCTATCATTCAGGTGCTTTAAAGATGTTACATATATTTAATTTAAACAATATTTTATTCACAGATGTTGTCGTGAATAGGATTGGGCAGCAGGCGCAGCCTATTTTAGCCCTCTCCCTACATTTAGGTCAAGGTACAGAACAAATAGTGATATTAAAAGAATGTACAAAAGAAGAAAAAAACACAAACAAAATTGAACAAAGTAACAGAGAAAAAAAAACAGAAAAAGTCATATGTAGAAAATTAAACAAAAGAGAAAAATGGAATGAACAAAATAACAAAAAGGGAAAATTACAGGGGGAGACAAAATACAAAGTAGTACCGGTTTGGGAGTACTTCTAACAAATAAAAATTATATCTATATATAGATATGACAGTGTTTATATAAAACGTTTTGTTGCTGCTATAAATGTATGTACAGCTTCAAATAGTTGTATATTAATGTCAAGTCCATGGTTAGAACTACCATTTAAAAATAAATCACATTCGGGAATATTATCACAGCTTATAATATTATGTGTTGATTGGAAGAGTACATCTCTTGGAATTGTATATTTAGGACAAACAATAAAGTAATGATAGGCATTTTCAATACAATCAGTACAATGTTCACACATTGGAGTTTCAGCTAAATGTTGATTATATAAATCTGCTTTCAGATTACTAGCATTATTCCTTATCTGGCAGTGTATTATATTATACTTTCTTTTTCCAAAATTAAAAAGTTCAATACTTTTCCTACAGAAATGAGATTTTAAAAGACTTTTGAATGAACATATTCCTGGAGCATTTTTAATATAATTTGGCAAGGTATTCCATTGTTACATATGTTAACATGTTACATATATATTTGCATATGGAAGAACAATCCTACATGTATAATTTCCTGCTAGAAATGAATTGCTATAAATCTAAAGCACACTCTTGTGATATTGCCAGACTTGAAATTTCATCTCTTAACTTAAGCATTACTTCGAAAATTTTGAAAAATATATCATCATGGAACGGACTTTCTTAATATCCCTTATATCAAAGTATAATTAAATGGCATATCCTACTTTACTATTTCATCCAAAATGTTTATTTTTTTTTTAAATTAACAAAATGGTTAAATTCTATATCTGTATATTAAATATTACTAGGTAGGAAATTCAGTTGCTCAATGTATAATATTTATTTATAGATATTTAATTTCATCAGTTTTCTTTGTATTATGTTATTCGATTTAATTAAGGCGATTTCTATTATAGAAAGAAGAAAGGAAACGTTTAAAAGGAACTTTCAAAGAATTTAAAAAACACAAAGAACCTCAGACTTCAAGAGGTATTATATACGATGCATACTTGAAATATATACATGCCTAGAAATGAAAATCATTCATTTTTAATTAGACTTTTATAGAATAAGTTGATTTAGTAAATACAGTTCTCCAACGTATCATGTAACTATGTGCAAAGTTCAATAACAGTTCCCGAAGCTGTACCAACATTCTTTTTAAATAAAAGAGAAAGAATTGATGATATATAACGAGGTGCAAGGTACATTTTCCCCACTGACTTTTTCAGAGCTGAAGTAATAAATTATATTTTAAAGTCAATTACAGATAACATTTTTTTTCTAGAGGATAATCCAAGATGTCGGAAATAGATCAGTCCAGTAACAATTGGCAAGTTGGAAAGAAAGTTCTTGAATGTAACAAGTTCATGTTGGCCAACCAAATCCAGTGCGATGTTACATTCAAGGTGGGAGAGGTGAAAAAAGAAGTCAAAGCACATCGATATGTTTTGGGCAGTAGGAGTTCCGTATTTTATGCCATGCTGTTCGGAAGTCTCTCGGGTATTTCAAATGACATCGTTGTTCCTGATATTGAACCCGATGTTTTCCAAGGTCTCTTGAGGTTAACGCATTAGTAAAATATTTACACTATCTGAAAATTATTTGTAATTAGTGAGAAGAATATTATTTTTTTAATTGACAAAAAGTTTGATTGAAAAAAAAGCATTGTTTTTAAGCTTTGCCTCGTTAATTTTGTAAAATTATGATTAAAAAAAGGGAAGTGAACTGTATCATTTCAATTTATCATGTTAATCAGATTTCAGTAGAACAATTAAAAAAAAATTTAATTGCAAACACTTTCGCACAATAATTTTTGTTAAAAGTGTACAAAGAATCGTACATTTAATAAATCATATGAAATGTTTACAGTGTAAAGGATCGAGGGAATACCTTTCGGATTGTGCTAAAAATACACTTTTTCCCATCTTATTCATACAAAAAAGCAAAGAGGCCATGTACATAGTATGTGTGCTTTAATATTTTTTGGGAATATTGTAGGTTCCTATATTACGAGGAGACAGCTGTGAAAGAGGACAATGTTTTAGTATACAATACATCCTGTATGCTTCAGAGAAGTATGGTGTGACTGACCTTAAACATATCTGTAATTCTTACCTGAAAAACCACATAAGTGAGAAGTCGGTCTGCGCCATTATGGAAAGTGCAAAACTTTTTAGTTTAAACGAGTTGCTCAAGAGATGTATTGACTTTATAGTGCAGTCAAAAGGTACTTCTAAAACTGTGTTTGAGTCACACGATTTTCTTGGACTAAATAGAGAGTGTTTAGCGTCACTCATCAAGTTAGATAATCTGCCAGTAAATGAAGAATTTCTGTACAAATCTTTAAAGTTGTGGTCACAAAGAAACTGTGAAAAGGAAGGGAGGGATGTGAATAATCCGGAAAATATTCGAAGCATGATGGGAAAACTTCTGCATCATGTTAGATTTCCTCTCATGTCATTGGGAACATTCCTAAAGGTAGCTGGCGACAACATTTTATCACATCAAGAGAAAGATCAAATATCAAAACTTATTGTCGGTATACCTGTTGAAAATGCACTGCTTTTCCAAACAAGTCATAGGAGAAAGGACATATCTATCTATAGAGGCACAAATTATTATCCCTTCTGGAGGTTTTATGGTAAAATAGATGCACTCAAGTTCAGAGTTAACAAGTCTTTGTACATGCGCGGATTGATTCTGCTTGGCAGTTGTGAGAAGGATTTGTACACCTACACAGTAGAAGTCAAAATAATAAATAGTGATAATAAAACTGTATGTTGGTTTCTAGAACAACCGGTTACTAGCAGTGGCAAAGAATTTCAAGTTAGATTTGATGAACACTATTTAGTTGAAGCAAACCAGGAATATACAATTTGGTTAAGGATGTTTGGATCTAAGAGCTACAGGATGAAGAATTGTCACTCCTTGGTTAACGTTACCGAAGGTGACGTTCAAGTTACTTTTAAGAATAGCGAGCTGTGTACTAATGGCACGAATGAATCTAGAGGACAAATTCCTGGATTTCTTTTTTCAATACCGTTATAATTTCATGATTATATTAAATATCAGCATATTTAATTGATCTTGTTATAGAAAGGTCATTTCAAACCTATAACATTTGACATCTAATTTTATTAGTTTCACATATTTTCGTTTCAAATACATTGTTTCGGGAATGAGGATTGGGTGGTTGCCTAACACTTTTCAGAGATTATCAGTTGTTGCAAATATAGTTTTGGAGCTTACTATAAACCCATCTGTTTAAAAAGGTTTTAGTTAAATTGGACCCCACCCGTGACACGCACAAAAACACTATTTATGGGTAGTGTTGCCTTTTGGGGCTTCGATCGAGAGGCATCAACTTACTACTCACTAGAGTTTAATGCTTTTTAGTCATATTGTACATAACATGTATTAACATTGCATTAAGAATTGAAGCGACACTTTTCCTTAATTTTTACCGGTGTGATCTTTAAGCTGAATTTGAAGTGTTTCCATTTTTTAAAAAGTGTTCTAAAAGAGCAACAAAGGCCACAACATTACATTACATTTTTATTTACCTCATTTGGCCCCAATTTGCACAAATGAGATACATGTAAGTGTCGTTTAAAAGGTTAGCGCGGGATACAAAAATGCAAACATTAGTTTTCAAATTTGGAAAAGTTACGAATTTGCATTGATTTTATTTTCAAAATCCTTATCGCATACCTTTAAGGGGAAAAAATGTTTGATATTGGTGCATACTGAAAAAAAAACCCACTTTGATACATATATTTTTTTGATTAAGGTTCTTCAGTAATGTTTAGGATTAATCGAAAGCATTCTCTCCAAATATGTGCTGTATTGAAAACAAATGGCTAACTCATCACTTTAATTCCATTATTGAAACAAAATTTGATTAATTCAATAAAAAATAAATAAACGGCTTTGATCCATATTTTCATAAGATATGGTTCTTAATTCTTTTAAAATGACTATTTTTGTTCACCGTACATAAGAGACTTGAAACCTGGACCGAGTTCTTCAATCAGTTTGTGGACTGGTACTGTATTCTTTGATTTTTTTGTAAATTTTATGTACAGCGTGCTATGTATCAATAATATATTGCAAGTTTACTTTCCAGCATTTAAAGAGCAAAAATAGAACTATGAATTTTCCACAGTTTGATTAGAAACATGCATTTACTTTCATTTTCGCAGGGTCGTACACGTGTTCAACTAATATTAGCAAGACATTAATCGTACATGTACATTCAGTTTCAAATCCAATGATCGCAAAGGTTAATGGCAAAGATGAAAATATCAGAATTTCATATAACATATGAAGATAATAATAATATCAATGTAATTGTCCGTGTATCGAATCGACATTGAATTGTATGGAAACTCATTCCCATGTGAAAGTGCTATAAAATTATTTCTATGTTGTTTAATCTCCCCATGGAATGGATATATATTTTCCATACGACTAATTAAGGTCTTCCGTTTCCAACGGAAGACCTTCTACTGATTCTGAAGATTAAGATTATTCTTATTATTCTTTTTTTTTTTTCTTCCTAGACGCCAACTTTTACGCTTCATATCTTCCTCATTCCTGAACGGATTTTGTTCAAATTTTCAGAGCTTTTAGACCTTCCAAAACCCTTTTAGAATTCTGTTTCAAAATTCGGAAATTACCTTCTATTAATGAGTTATTGCCCTTTGATTGAATTTTTCATACCTCCGATTTCCAGACAAAGGCTCAGAAAGGGTAATAATTGGAGCACAAAACCTTTTGAAATTGAGGAGAGGAAGCATTGAAGTTGTGCACATCGGTTTTTGTTTTTTGATTTTTGCATTAAAAATGGCGCTAGAGAGGGGTCAAAAGTTAGAACGCGGAAAACAGCAGAAAATTCGACATATTTTCCTTTATATCTTAAAAACTAAAAATATTTTGTTAAGACATGTTGAACAAAAGTTGTGCATAATTGTAAGAGCTTTCATTCGATACTATAAAAAAGGGGCTGGCCCCTAAAATTAAGGATCTATAGAGCTTGGAAGTTTTTGCTTTATAACCCAAAAACGGTTAATATTTCGATATGGATCTTAGAGCAAAATTGTTCTTTAACACCTTTTTGATCTGATGAGAATGTTGTTTGTTCGAATATACCGGGGTTATTGCATAATACGCAGTTGAAAGCAGGTCAGGTAAACATTTAACATTTTTATTCGGCAAGTAAATCTGACCTCTTCATGTGTATAACTTGCTGTAAATAATATACGCTACGGTATTTTATGTTGATTTTCTTCAAAATAAGGTTTTAAACGTGTTTTATGATTAACTATTAAATTATTTATTACAACTAGTTTTTCTATTTTTCTTTATTTAATTAGTTTTATAGTGAACACGTCTTTAAAAGCGGAAGATATGAAATCTATCTTTCTACGTTTATCATTGTAACAAACTATGTAATTAATCTTAAACTTTATACATCGAATAATTCACGATCATTAGTTGTATACATTTTACGATCCCCATGTTACAGTTATGTAACACAAGCCGCGAATACATCGCTGCCGACGAGGTCACCAGTGTACCAGCCACCTGTGGACATAAACAAAGCAAGTGTTTGTGATTGTATTAGACCATTGTGTAAAGACCTATCAATTAATAGAAAACTGTGTTTTTAATTACATCGCGATTCAATAAGATTAATTCACCCATCTTTTATATCTAATCGTAATTCCAAACACTGGGTGCATAAAATCATTTTGAATTGTGTTCGTTTTCTTTGGCCTGTTCGCGCAAAATAGAAAAAAAAATCTCTATTCTATGTTAATGTATTTTATTAAGGTCTTCCGTTTCCAACGGAAGACCTTCGACTGATTCTGATGATTAAGATTATTAAGGTCTTCCGTTTCCAACGGAAGACCATCTACAGATTCTGTTGGTAAAGATTATTATTCTTTTTTTTTCTTCTACTTCCTAGACGCCAACGTTGAGGCCTCATATCTCACTCATTTATCAACGGATTTCGCTCAAATTTTCAGACATTATAGACATCATTAAACTCTATCAGAGTAATATCTAACATTTCAAAAATTCACTTCCGCTTTTGAGTTATTCCCCTTTAAACGAAAATTTATAGGCTTTCGTTTCCGGATAAAGGCTCAGACACCACAAAAGCTGGAGCAGAATTTTGACTGATTTTAGGTAACAGAAGGATTGAAGTTGTGCACATCGGTTTTTGTTTTTCGATTTCTGTATTCACAATGGCGCTATATAGGGGTAAAAAATTAGAACGCCTAAAAGAACGAAATTTTACACATATTTTCCTTTTTATCTTGAAAACTAAAAATATTTTGTTAAGACATAATTAACAAAAGTTGTGCATAATTGCAAGGGCTTTCATATAATAATATTCAAAAGGGGCTGGCCCCTATAATTAGGGATCAAGGGACCTTGAAAGTTTTTGCTTTATAACTCAAAAACGGTAAATATTTCGAAATGACTATCGATTATAAAGTTGTGTTTTAACACTTACTGATCTCGTGATATTGTTATTGTGTTCGAGTCTTGTTTTAAATGAGCTGGTGCATGACCTATATATGCACAGGTAATTATTTTCACTCAGCACGTAAACGAGAGCTCCTCAATGCGTGTAACCAAAGCAAGCTTACTATAGATAATAAACATGGCTACATTAGATGCTAATATTCTTCAGAATAAAGTTCTTGAAGTGTTTGTGCTTTTTTTTTCTTACAAATTATCATGTTTATACACTGACAACTTTCCCTTCTATTTCATTTTTTTTTTTAAAAACAAGTCTACTAAAAAGGGAAGAATATAATATTTTCTTCTTATCACATAAAAACAAACAATATAGTGAGAAAATAAAACATAACTAAAAAGCACATATTCTATTCACAGCCATTAAGTGCACGGCTTTAACATTCACCTTGTTTGTTTACAATTATATAACGCGCCTCCCTCGATAGCGGCGGGGCAAAGTCGGTCACCGGGAATCAATCGGCGGGTGATCCAGCGACCTACAGTCATACACAAAAAATTAACCACCACAGAATTGTTAAATTAATTCTTGATAAAATTGTTCCTTTTCATACTATATATCTCTGTCCCATGAAAATATTATTTTGTTCCGAGTCTTACGTATAGTACGTAGGAAAGAAAGCTAGGTCCGTATTCACCGTAAACAAGGCTCTGTTCTCATTTTGATATTGAAGAACTCTTTATGCGTGTAATTGAAATAAACTTGCCGTAAGTAATAAATATTTTACCACGCTGTATCATATCTCTTTTTAAAATTAGGTTTTAAACGTGTTCTTTGTCTCCCGATTAGAGTATTCGATATGGTATCATTTGCCTTTTATTAATAAAGATCTTTCCAAGAGAAAGAGTTGTAGAAAAAAGTACGAGTATCTTTTATTCGTTTGAATATAAACACAAACAATTTGAACGGAAACAATGTACGCCCGGATTTCATTAAAAAAAATTTAAGAGTCAAATAATACACAATTATTTACTGCGCGATTCTCATTTACCACTTCGTTAGGTTTGGTGTCTTGTGTTTACCATTACGTAATCTATCTTTCGATTACACGCGGCTGAGAAGTTCTAAAGCGACACACCGCGGTGAACCATTGACCCCGCAGTCATAGGCAAAATAATTGGTATATTCAAACCATTCTACAACATGTACAGTAAGAAAATATTATTTTCTCTGAGTAAATTAAAATCTTTCAAAAATATCTTTAAATGTTTTAGTTTAGTACAAAACGCTGGGGCATTTATTTTACATGTACCTGAATCAGTCTTCAATTTTTAAATATTCGTTAGCTCCATGTGTAATTTGACGATTCATTGCGCATGCAAGGACTGGCGATCTGCATGCAGTTACTTTACTTCAACCAATATTTATAAAAATGCACAAGGTTTGCTCTTTTCACACACAAATAAATCCATTTTCAACACAAGTTTTCCGAAACACATTTTTTTTTATCACAGATATTAACCATGGCTATACCAATTTAAAACTTTTAAAGAAAATCTTCCGAATCGCAAAGATAGAATTATACTCAATGAAATGGATTAAACATCGATAAGTAACAGCGGCACGTGTAAACTTCATAAGTGACTTCTGTGCTGCACTCTGTCTAATAATTTATATTACAGGTGTAATAGTCAAGTTCAAGATATAATGATTTTAAAGCAATGAACTAAATTTGTTTATAATTTATTGAAAACCCGTATAAATGATTAGTATAGTGTGCTAACATTGTAATTTTGTTCCGTGATTAAATATCAGTAGCAGCTTATACAATGTACATTCAAGTAGTAATAAACCCGCATATGTCCAGAATCGAAAAATTTAAGAACTTATATACCGGGGTAACAATTTTATCTGAATATTACAGACTTATCATGTAATTACACGTTTTTACAACCTAAATTAAACTGTTAAAATCATAACCGGCACCAAAGTCAAACCATTTTTATCGTTTACCGTATATAACTCAGTATTTTCTTAAAAATGAATAACTTATATCTAGCGCAAATTACTTTCCTTGGTTTACGCGTACGAAAGAAAGCGAGTGAGAGACATTTTATTCAAGTACATTCAAGTTTTTACCAGCAAGTCCCTGTATCAAATATTTCTAGTTTTTAGACCAGGTAATTGTTTTCAGAACATGCAAACTCAGATTATCATGAAGCACAGGTAGCTGACCTGTCAATCAAATCAGAAGCTATTGTTTTTTTAATGATTGACAGGCGGTAAATTATTGATCTTGAATCAGGTAGATTTTGGGGGCGTTAACATAAAATTGGGTGTTTAA
>PRKT01000005.1:3819902-3848983 GCA_003671525.1 Saccostrea glomerata | reverse complement strand
CCACATGGCTGAACATATCCAGTCATTTGGACGAGTCAAGGTTAGTGACAGTGAAACTGTAAACTCGCTACCACTTTTCTACTAGTGAAACATTGCTGATATAATGCAGGGTGGGATTTGACCTTGACTCAAGTTCAAAGTCACCAAGGATAAGATGTTTTTGGTTGGATGCATGGACAGAAAGAATATCTAAATAAAATGTTTAAAATTTTCCACACGGTAACACATGGATAATATTTTTATAACGAGAGTTAGTCATTGCTTAGATCAAGGTCATTTGGAGAGTTCAAGGTCACTTGGAAAGTGTAAGGTCACATATATTCCTTTACAGTTTTTTTCCTAGCTAAACATTGCAAGTTGCTTCTCTTACAAGGTTTAAATTTTCACTTGTACAACTTTAGAATGTGGCTTTTGACCTAGACTCAAGGTTACGTCTTCTTATCCGTAGCTCCAACGGAAGACCTATTCGTTGCTTTGCAACGAGCTCGGCTCTAGTTTTAATCTATATTTCATTTACACCTTTGTAAAATTCAATAAAAAAGAATTATAATGTGTCTAGATCTACGAAGATCAAACTTGACATCTTTGATTACATGTATTTAACAATATTGGTATAAGTCTCCCGCCTGGCGAATCGGTAATATAGAGAATTTTCTTTAAAATCGTTGAGTGAGGGTTTCAAAAGCTATTGGATTCAAATCCAAATGCGGCATGCATATTATATATTAACACAAAATATGGTTTGAATGTATTTTTAAATCAAACTTCGAGAAGCCTCAGCTTATCTGACAGTTCCGAATTAATGAATTGTAATCTAAGCTTCAATAAGACGCCAATGTATTCATTTCGTTGTTGATTTATAGATAGGGATTCAAATTATTGAAAATGGATCAGGAGAATATGAACTGGCAAGCTGGAAGAAAGGTTCTCGAATGTAACAAGTACATGTTGACAAACCAAATTCAGTGTGATGTTACATTCAAGGTAGGACAGGAGAAAAAAGAAGTAAAAGCACACAGATATGTTTTAGGCAGTAGGAGTTCCGTATTTTATGCCATGCTGTTCGGAAGTCTCTCGGGTATTTCTACTGACATCATTGTGCCCGATATTGAACCTGAAGTGTTTCAAGATCTTTTGAGGTAAACTTAATAAAAAACCTAATTACTTGGTCAAATTATAAATTGGTTAAAATACTACTCAATAGAGCTTTTTTTTCCCGGTTTGGTAGGTGGTTAAAAAGTTTTCTCATGAACCGCAAAGAAAAAGAGTTGATATTTACTTCGAAGGTTCGAATTCAAAATCATTAAATAGATGAATGATATGGAGATAACGAACAGTATTCAATCTCAAAGCCCATAAAAACAATACAAAATTAAGCAGAGCAAACATGGACCTCCGAAACATCAGAGTTTAGATCAGGTGCCATGGAGGAGTGAGCATCCCTTGCTGACCGGTCACATCCGCCGTGTGCTCCTTGTCATGATCAGGAAATAACGGAAAAATCCGTCATCAATTCAGTTTATAAATTATGGTATATACTATATAATTTTATAAATAGCTATAATTGTTCATCAATTTACACTCAAAATTAATACATGTAATTCTGATAGGTAGTGTGTCCTGTAGATTTTGAAATCTAGAGTTACTGTAGATTCCTAATTTTTTGCGAGTACTTTTACTCGCGAATGGGCTGTTCAACGTGAAATCGCAAGAATAATAATTCGCTAATCGACGGTTGATCAAGAGATTTTATATAGATATCAGCACTATGAAATAAAGGCGAGTAAATTTATTTTGCGTGCCGTGCTTCTCGCGAAATTACGCGATAAATAATTCCACACGTATATTTAGGAATTTACAGTAGTTCATTTTGTAATTGCTTCCGGATTTTTGATAGAAAATGGTAAACCTAATAAAATTTAGAGATATTCATAGTATTATTTCAATTCAATAACTTACACTTGTATTATATGGTATCTACAAAGAAAAAAATCTATAAGTATAGCAGTCCTACGTGAATGCAATGGGGAATTCGCGGCAAATAAAATCTGATCATTCCTTTAGAAATGAAGATAAAAATTCATTGAAATAAAGATGACTCATACATTTGTCTCTCCTTTACTTTTCCGTTATAGGTTCCTTTATTACGAAGAAACAAACATAAATGAGGAAAGTGTCACCGGGACTCTGTATGCGGCAGAGAAGTATGGTGTTACGGACCTAAAAGAAGCCTGTAATCTTTACCTGATGAACAACATAAATGAGGAGTCAATCTGTACCATTATGGAGAATGCAAAACTGTTTAATTTAAATGATTTACTCATCAGATGTATTGACTTTATAGTGCAGTCAGAGGCTACTACTAAAACAGTTTTGAAGTCACAAGGCTTTCTCGGTCTAAGTAGAGAATGTTTGATGTCACTTCTAAAATTAGATATGTTGCCTGTAAATGAGGAATTTCTGTACATATCATTAAAGTTGTGGTCACATGGAAACTGTGAAAAAGAAGGTAAAGATGTAAAAAATCCTAAAAATGTTAGAAACATGATGGGAGAACTTTTGTATCAAATTGGATTTCCTATGATGTCTTTAGAAACGTTTTGGAAGGAGGTAGCTGCGGACAACATTTTGACAAACCAAGAAAAAGATCAAATCTCAAAATTCATTGTAGGGATACCTGTTGAAGATAGAATGCCCTTCTTAACCAACCGTCGAAAAGAGGACATATCATTCTACAGAGGCACAACATATGAGGAGTCGTGGGTTTTGCAAGGTGAAATAGACGCACTTCAGTTTAAAGTCAATAAATCATTGTACATCCGTGGATTAATTTTGCTTGGAAGTTGTGAAACAAATCCGTACACATACACTATAGAAGCCAAAATAATTAACAGTGACAATAAAACGGAAGCATGCTTTTCAGAGCAATTTGTTACCAGCAGAGACAGAGAATTTCAAATTATCTTTGATAGTCTCTGTCTAGTTAAAGCAAACCAGGAATATACCATCAGGTTAAAGATGAAGGGTCCCCGAAGCTACCAGGTTAAAAACTGTCAACTGTCTATTACAGAAAATGACGTCAAAGTTACTTTTAGCAATAGCGAATTGAGTTCTAACGGCACAGATATATCTTCCGGACAAATTCCCGGACTTCTCTTTAGTTCTACTGTTCAAAGGCCAGAAGAACTTATGTGATAGTAAGGTGGTCGTTGTTCGTCTAGCTGGGTGTCTGTCTGTCCATCTGTCTGTAAACAATTTTCAAAATGCTACTCCTCCTACAGTTTTGGTCTGACTTCAATATATCATGGCACACAAGTAGACTACACTAAGCTACATAAACCAGTGCATCGATTTTTTATGCCATCGAACTAAAATAGAATATCTGTGACTTTTTTAAAGCTCTACCCCTACTACAGTTTTGGTCCGATAACGATAAAACTTAAAACAAAACAAGACTACACTAAGGTTTTTGCCTCAGTATTTGATAAAGGTAAACGGAGTTGCCATGGTTATTAAAAATAGAAATTTCGGTGAAATTCTTTTAAAACCCTACTCCTCCTGCATTTTTGGTCTGTTTTCAATATATTTTGTCAGACACTCGTAGACTACACTAAGATTCATAAACTAGTGCATCAATTTTCGATTTCGATGAACGGTGTTGCCATGGTTACTATGAAAACCTTACACCTCCTAAAGACTACAGTCTTAATATGATTTCAACATAACTTGGCACACAAGTAGACTCTACTTAGGCACATAAACTTCGATTTCTGTTTTAGATGAGTGGTGTTGCCGTGATTACTATTACTAAAAAAAGAAATTTCTATAAAATTTATTTAAATTGTTACCCTAGTTTTGCTCTAATTTCAATATAACTTGGCACAGAAGTAGACTACACTTAGATACATTAAGAAGTGCATCGAAGATTTTGATCATATCTTAAAAATTTCGTAAAAACTCAATTCCTCCTACAATTAGAGTCTGGGTTTAATATTACTTGGCACACGAGTAGACAACACTAAGGTACATTATTTCAGTAATTAGTTTTTGATTTTAAATAATGGTTTTTCCATGGTTACTTAAAAAAGAAACTTCTGTAAAATTCCTTTAAAATGTTATTCCTGCTACAGGTTTGGTTTAATTTCAATGTAATTTGGTACAGAATTAGACTTCACTATAAGGCATAATAGTCTTTATTGGTTTTTGCATTTGGTGAATGTTGTTGCAATGGTTACTAAAAAAAGAAATTTCTTTAAAATACCTTCAAAATGATACTCCTTCTACAGTTTTGGTTTGATTTAAATATAACTTGGCACAAAAGTAGACTACATTTCGATAATTATACTATTTATTGCTGCCTGCTTTAAAGTTTCAAACCTTAATGCTACTTTTTCTTTGTTATTCATACAGACCGGTAGAGCTACGGTCTTATCAGAGACTTTCTGCTTTTAGTACCACGATAAAACATTAATTGTTTTAATTATAGAGCATCCTTTGTTAATCAAATCAAGAAATGATATGGATGTATATCACCTTAATCTGTTTTTTCTTATTTGATGACACCTTCCGGTTTCCTTTACATCCCTCTGGGGCTACTTGATTTTGGAGATTCTTACACCAACTGAATTCAAGATATATTTTAAATAGCTGAGTGGCAACCCCTCCCTCAATTCTAAACATTTGATCTTGAAATGATATTTGTTTTACAAAATAAAATGAATTACAGATTATTAATTTCAATACAATGAATGTTCTACGAAATATCACTACATGTATCTCGCTGCTGAACACTTTTCTCCCCTCGTAACGGAGTTTCAGGGGATATACTGTAATAACGCTCCTGTGTGTGTGAAGGTGTGTTAGTTAGTGTATGTGTTGTTTGTCTTGTGCGAAACAAAAATGTCGTAATTTGCAACGGGATTGATGTCGAAGGTTACCTTGATTTATAGATAATTATGCCTTTTTCGATAATTAAGATACCCCGCCTTGCGAAGCTGCAATAATTTATCCCTTTACGATTTTTAATTCTGATATTTTCTGGAGAGGGCTACAATTCCACAGAATCTTCGTAATGGTGCAAGTATGTTTTTTTTTTATTTAGGCGACTGCAGGCAAAATAAATTGTTTTTACATTCAACTTACTTCCAAAATAACGAATATTTTATTTACTGTCAACAACGTAGTTCGTTAAACGCGAAAATGATAAAATAAAACCGATCAAGATCAGTAATCACGGCGGGTAAATTCAAGTTGTGATATTGACATACACGAAAAATAACTGATATATGGATTGTTCTGTGTATTTTTGGATTGATATATGTCTTTCACAACTGCATTTTAGGATATCAGGTAAGAAATGATAATTAACTATCCATTTATTGATAATCTAAGCCGAAATTTGTGCGGCCGGGAGTGAATCATTCTCGCACTTGCACCATTATTCAGATCTTAAGGAGTTGTAGCCCCTCCCCCAAAACGTGGAGAGAGCTACATTATTACAGTTACGCCTTGCAGTGCCATTGTTATCTTTATTTCTTTGCTACATTTTATGCCATAGTCACATTTGCCGGCCGGTGGTAATCAGTGGTAATCTGTGGTGTGAGTGATGCCCCAACAATAGGTCAACATCGCCTAGTTGTCCTTAAAGTATCAGTCACATTATCCAGCGATGGGGAATACGATGGGCAATCAATGCGTTTAAAATGGCGTGGTTGCCGGCAGGACACCTATAGTAATCGGACGGTGACTGAGGCCATTTGGCAAATCGGTGGGGGTCATCGGTAGAAAATAAGTTGTAGTTAAAAATCAGCGATGTCTCCACCGATGCCCCGCATCGCTCTTCATCGGCAACCCATCATGAACACATCTTTCAAGAATTGACCGATGCATGGCCGTGCATCGTCATGTGCCCGTGAATTTGAGGTCATCGGGGTTTGAGTGGTGGGCAACAGACATCGTTCGATGTTCGACCAAACAATGGCCCATAGTCGACCGACGTATCAACTATGTTGACCAATGTATGAGCAATGTAATATAGATCGCCGATTACCCTAGAACATCGTTTTATGATTAGCAATGCATCGCTGGACTTTCTAAGTCCGGCGGGCAACCATGTCTTTTTTTTTTTATCAAAATTTGCATTGGTTGCCCATCGTATACTCCATCACTGGATAATGTGACTGATACTTTAAGGACTACTAGGTCGATGTGGACCGATGTTTGGGCATCGCTCACATCACAGATTACCAACTTTCTACGGCCACCGGCCGGGAAATGTGTCTAAGGCATTAGGGATTATCAAACGACGGAGGACCGACTTTATAAACTAACCGCCGATGGTCCGATGATGATCGATGATTGGTCGACGGATTGCTTCAATTGAAAAAATCGGCCAGCGACGCAGAAAAAATTCATAAATTGGACCGACGGACAAAATTGGTCGGCCGACAAAAAAGAAGTCAAAATCGGGCAAGACAACGGGCGATAAACTGCCGACTGTCAATCGAAAAATCCCAGTTTTGCTTCAAAAACCGTCGGCCGTTGGTTGTTTTTGGAAATGTGACTAGGACATTGTTTTATGATTAGCAATGCATCGCTGAACTTTTGAAAAACTGGCCGGCAACCACGCCATCGTATACCCCATCGCTGGATAATGTGACTGATACTTTAGATGCAAAAACATTTTTTGAGACAATCCATAAAAGAACTGCTATATACCAAATTGAATTAATTTATCAATATAAATACGCACGTGTCCAACAGTGCTTGCCAGATTCTGGACAAGAAAATATTGAAGAAATACTCATGAGACTCAAAGTAGTCTTTCTGAAATACGAAATAATAAAATAAGTAAAGATCATAATGATACAATTTCAATAAAATGAAAAATAAACACTTTTATGGAATATAAACTCAATAAAACTTGATTCACAGATAGAGTTAGAGTAAAACCCCAGTCACATTTCCAAAAACGACCAACGGCCGATGGGTTTTGAAGCAAAAATGGGATTCTTCGGGTGACAGTCGTCAGTTCATCGGCCGTTGTCTTGGCCGATTTTGGCCTTTTTTTTTGTCGGCCGACTAATTTTGTGTCTATCGGCCCAAGTTATAATTTTTTATGCGTCGGTGGCCGATTCCTTCAATTGAAAATATCCGTCGACCAACCTTCGATCATCGTCCGACCATCGGTGGTCAGTTTATTAAGTCGGTCGTCCGCCGCTGGACAATAAGGGTGTTTAAAATTTCGGCCGACGCTTAAAATCAAACTGTAGCCCAGAGCTCGATGATCGGACGACGATTGGCCGACTTGGGAATATTTAACCTACTAAGGATACATAACACAAACAAAATTTTGATGCATGGATTGATATAAATTTTTTGAACGGAAATAGCATGATCAATTAATCCGTAAGATATAAAGAAATCTTAAGTATTCTTTGCTGCTTAGATATGCACCATTTGTTATGCAATTCCATACAAAATTTTGCACACATTTTCAACATTGAATCACAATTTTATAAGATTATGCCACTTTGCCTTGCAAACATTACTCACGTCACATATCTGAATATAGATCTATGAAAAAAATATTGCTGAATTCTACAGAAACAAGATTTTTTGTGTTATTTATCCAAGTCATCGGTGTCTCTAGGAATTAATGTGACTGCTCTGTGTCGCCCGATACTGTATCGGCCGATCATGTTCTTTCAGCCCACAAGACCAGAAAAATTTAGTCGCCCGACCATCGGCTTAAATGTGACCTAGGCATAAAACCCCAATCACATTTCCAAAAACGACCAGCGGCCGACGGTTTTTGAAACAAAAATGATATTCTTCGGGTGATAGTCGGCAGTTCATCGGCTGTTGTCTTGCCCGATTTTGACCTCTTTTTTTTGTCGGCCGACCAATTTTGTGTCCATCGGTCCAAGTTATAAATTTTTCTGCGTCGGTGGCCGATTTCTTCAATTTTAGTTACATTGTGTATCTGTCGACCAACCTTCGATCATCGTCCGACCATCGGCGGTCGGTTTATTAAGTCGGTCGTCCGTCATTCGACAATTAGGGTGTCCGAAATTTCTGTTGCTTAGAGCTGGATGATTGGGCGATGATTGGCCGACTTGCGAATATCTATGGCACGCCAAATTCACAAAAATGAGATAATCATAGTTTCACAATCGATAAATTAGGTTTATCGGTTGTAAACTATAGTTTACAGTCGATAAACCTAGTTTATCAATTGTGAAACTATGATTATCTCATTTTTGTGAATTTGGCGTGCCATAAATATCGTTTAACTGGAAATTTTAGCGAGACGCAAATTTAGCGAATGTCCTTAAAACTGGTATTTTATTTTTAGTGAGATGAAATTTTAGGATTTTAAACTGCTAACTAAAGAAGCTATTACAAATAAAATACAATTAATTTTTAGCTATATTCAATTTTAGCAATCTCGGAACCCTCGCTTATAATGCCAAAATTAAATCTTCTGCTTATACGGTATTTAACCTATTTAGGATAAATAACACAAACAATATTTTTATGCTGATTGCATGGATTGATATAATTATATTTTTTGAAAGGAAATAACATTATAAATTATCAACCTGTAAGATATAAAGAAATCTTAGATATGCGCCATTTGTCGTTTTTATGCAATTCTATACGAAATTTTGCACACATTTTCAACATTGATTCAGAATCTTACAAAATTCTGCCACTTTGCCTTGCAAACATTACTCATGTCACCTATCTGAATACAGATCTATAAAAAAAATATTGCTGATTTCTAAAGAAAAGATTTTTTGTGTTATTTATCCAAGTCATCGGTGTTTCTAGGAATTTTAAAATGTGACTGCTCCGTGTCGCCCGATACTCGTGTCGGCCGATCATGTTCTTTCAGCCGACGAGACCAGAAAAATTTAGTCGACCATCGGTTTAAGTGTGACCTAGGCATTAGACACTATTTTAATTAAACTCAAGACACACTAGTTGACTTCACTAAGATTTAAAATAAATATGAAACAGGAGAAGGCTACGCTTTGAAACGATTGTCTTGTATGTTTTTGATGCGGCTAAACTCTGTAATACTATACTGGAGAGAAGTTAATGTAATCTAAACCTCTTGCAAGAAAGAAAGTCGCATCCTACTAGCATAATTTTATATAATTCAGAGTTTTTATCCCTATTTGTGACGATAGATATATTTAAACGCTATTTCTTAAAATTTTGATATACAAGTAGGCTTGACTAAGATGCTATATTACAAGTAGACTATACATACAACTCAAAGCTATATTGGATACACAGTGAACATGTAACTATATAATTTGTTGGATATCAAGTGATCATAAATAAAAATTTTGAAACGTAACGTTACAGTAATTTACATTCACTTTTATTTGTCTTATAATGCTTCCTCTGAATCCTTTTGTACTAGTCTATTGAAATTAAGAACAGTCTACCAGTTAGAATATCATTTTGATTATTAAAAATGTTTTAAAAATCATATTGGTCTAAAAAAACAACTTTCATACAAATATTTATACCATTCAGAGGAATAACAATTAAGATTATAATAAGAAATATACCTATACATTAATGACAAATTCTGGGGAAAAATTATATATTGTTGACGTCTGACCTTAAATCGAATCTGTATATTTTAAAAACCACCTTCTTTGAGTATCCTACCATCACAAGAATCCCAATAGAGTTTTACCTTGCTGATTTTGAAAGCAGAAGTTTCAACTAAATGTGGTACAATTGCCATAGCTCATTTTAAAATAAAATAGAAACATGAATTTGCTATCGATAATTTTGATTAAAAAAGATTTCTATCAATTTTTTCAAGCTGACATATTTATCTTATTTTTTAACTCGAAGTGTTACTATTTTTCTGTGTTTTCTTCACTTTTTTAATATTGTTTTTACAAAAATGTTCTTTTTAAAAAGCTCTCTCGGACTTTTTTTTTAATTAAAAAAGAAAGAGGGCGTATAAGGCGTGGACATTCTCCCGCTCTGAGACAAAATGTTTCTCAATTTTAAAAATTCACAGAAAAGTTATATTTTCCTTAAATCATGTGCTCAGTAATGTCATCTTTAAAACAAATTTAACATTCTATTATACTGAACGAATTATTATTTGATAATCTTTATTTCAAAGTTGACAGTTAAGCATATTTAGTGGAAAATGGGTTTAATATAGAGCTATAAAAATGGATTTTGAACATGAATGGGTTAAGTCTCCATTCTTCGTTAACGCTTAAATAATGGAAACGAAACCTGTGCTATGGAAAGAGTTCGAATCATATGTTAAGCTTTTTTGGAGAGAGTTCGAATAATACGTGAAGCTTTTATCTTAAATACATGAGTGAAAAATAAATTATTAATAAAATATTAAAACAATGAAATAAAGAATAAAATATGTAAAAGATCATATAAAAAAATTTGAAAAATATAACTTTTAAAATTGAAAAATATCTTTTCTCAGAGCGGGGGATTGCCCTCGCCCTGAACGCCTCCATTCTTTAGATCGTTAATACAAACGATGTGGTTAATTTCTGTTACACTCGAGGTTATCTCGCTTTCGATATTGATCAGCTTGTAGGTAACTATTAGAGACAAAGTATTTTTTATATTTAATTTCACATTACCAGTAAAATATGCATTTTCATAAGGCATGCTGACATTCCATTTTTAATGTGAAATTAAATTTTATCATTATCAGTTTTATTACATTCATATGGAAATATAATTAATGGATGCTTAGTTGTTTTTTTTTTCAGATGTGAAATACGTCTTTTTATAATCTGAACTAAATTTGACTTAATGAAAAGAAAAAACAGTAGGCAATTATTAAATCGTAAAATTATACCTACAGTGTTTAATGATATATCATATATGAAACATATTTGGTGTCATGAATATAAATACAAGTTCTTGGTAGAGCATTTGATAGACCCAGCAATTCATGTTCTACTACTTTGTTTGTAAAAGATTTTTATTAAGATAAATTGTAGTTTATATGAATATCGAAATCAAATTGGTTGAATAAAATGTGGATGACAAGACAATTTTAAACAATTTTATCTTATGAGAGAAAATTGGAAACATTCAATATAAATTTCCAAAAGTAAGTTTAAAACCAAGTTCTTCTGAAATACAATCATTATATCACCTGTAGTCACATTAGTGTGTACATAATGCCCTAAAAATGAGTATAAAAACGTCAGTCAATATTTGACTTGATAATCTATTAAATTTGCTAACAAAAAGTGATAATAATAATAATAATGTATTGACCATAGAATAAGTAAAATGATGTCTTTAGACGAGATAGTCGATATTCTTGATTCATCAGTAACTTACTTCATCTTAGAAATACCCATAGCTTTCTCTTGCATACCGAATCAATTGAGAGATATAAACTCCGTAATCTATGCAGGTGATAAGGGTATAAGGGTACTGACGATTGAAAAGTTGTCGTCATCATGTTCGTCATAAAATTTTGTTGTTAGGTGACCATCAACCATATATCGTGTCGACACGACACGAATGTTAATAAATGTAAATTGATAATATCTAGACGCGTCTAGACGCGTCGATACATGTATATCGAAATGTCGAGTAAAAGGCCACGTAAAAGGCCACAAAAGCTTCTTTTTTCATGTATAAGATTTTGGATAAATTCTGCTTAATATGAATACACAAATAGGTCTGTTAATATATGGGCGTAATAGGTACCCATGGGAATTCCAACAGATTATTTTAAAACATGGTCTTCAAAAACTTAAGAGATATTGTAAATCAAAAGCTCAAACATCTTTAATTTCAACTTCAGAATACTTGTGTGTAGAATCAGAATATGTTTAACAAAATTTTTAAAAAATGACAAGGTTTATAAATATATATGATCCACTTTTATTGAAAATGCAGATGTCAATAATGACAAAATGCCTTGACTTTAATTAGTGTCGGGAGGAGCTGTGAATAGGGTTGAAATATCGTAAGCTTTAATGATATTGATTTAAGTAAAATCGTGTGATTTCTTTTCCAAAGTTATTTAACAGTTTTGAGTGTACATCTGATTTACATTGCTTCTCGAATAGATTGTTGTACAGTACTCTTTTTTCCATTACTGCAGTTAATATTTTGTTAATGTTCTCCTTTAGATTCTTTAATCATCTCCCATTGATTGAAAAATACAACAGTACAATATTATTTATCAAACAGTATATTAGATGAAGGAACTACATGTAACCATGCTTCACATGTAAATCAATATCAGGATGACGCTTTTCAACATTTGAATTAAATACACGTATCAAAGAAAACGTTTCTTTTTAATTAAAATTTCTTTTTAGTTCTATGATTCTCATTATTTTTTAATATTATTTTACATTTTTATTCATGTTCTATTATTCTGGTTATGGGTAAAACGCTTGCAAAAAAGGTTTTAGTCATTGAAGAAGATGAAAAACCTTGAATGTATCTCTCTTATCCTGCCTATGACCTTTTGTGTGGCCAAGGTGATTAATATTTGGTACCCAATTCAGCAAGAAAAGGGGGCTAAACATTTATCCTACTTGAGACAATTAGGTTTAGCATAAATACCACATCCAAGTTCACAGACATCTGAAACCAAAAGGAAAAGCAAATTTGCGTGGAGTGTAAGAATAAGTCCCTGCAAATTTCTTACTAAAACTTATGATGATGCAAGTAAAAAAAAAACAAGTATAACTGATAGACACATCGCCAATTATTTTCAATGTGCGAACAATTGCAAAACATCTCTTAGAAAACAAGAATAATGTATATATTTGATTTAAGGAACGACCAACGATCATCTTGAATGGTTGTGATTAAGATATAAAAGAGGTTAAGGTGACAGAAACAGTTCATTGATTGAAAATAAAAGAAATATAGAGGGATAAACTAGATGGTCCACCTCTTAGAAGACAATAGACAAAATTAAGTCTAATTTTATACTGCATTGACCACCGATTTTGTTTTACAAAGTCATGACAAGAAGCACAGAGTGAGACTGGTCGACTGCTCAAGACTCAATGATATCTTATCCCACCTCTGATGATTTTAGAGGCCCTTGTCTACTCTGCTCCAAATCTGTATTCTTCAAATTGATTTTTCAAGCTTGATCATTATTATTTATCTTCATATTTTATTGACATTAGGGCTGTAACTTTAGGAAGAGGAAGTCATTGTTTACTGTGGACCTTGTGACCTCCTTGGGAAATTCAGCTTTGTAAAATTATTTTTTCCAAAGGGGTGCGGTAAAATAAATCACAAGAGAAATCTCAATCGTGTGTTTAATTAAGTCAACAAAACGGTATGTTTAAATTCAAAAGCTTCTGCAATTCCTCTTCTAATAACATGTCTGTCAGTGGTGGTAGTGAGTGCCCATTGATTAAGATCAATTCTTTTTTCTGTATTTGGAGATAAGAATGAATTTTTAACCCTAAAAGGAAACATTTTTTTATCTTGCTTCTCTTTTATATAAGGAAATACATGCTGAATGGGAAAAACTTTCTCTCATATTGATGGAATTCTGATTATCCTCATAACTAAAACCCAATGTATAAACATTTTAAAATTTTTCTTTGTCTTTCATTAAAAGTTTAATAGTTATGTTATTACAGTATACAAATGCAAAGACTGATTCATTCAAGATGCCAACCAGAAAAACACACTGACTTAAAAATTCTAATAATGACTTTGCAAGGCTTTAAGGACCATTAAAGTTTATGCTTTTATTACTAATAAATTAGTACTAATTAACAAAAATTATAAAACAAGAGAAGTTAGTGCTAAATAAAGGTCAAATTAGTAGGTTACAAGGTGAAGAAATTTATCTAAATGTGTTTAATCTCTTTGGAATTTCAAAATTTCAATATGTTCTCCCGAAGCTTAGAAAACGTGAAACACAACTTCATTAGGAGGAGAATTGTATGTCATGTTGTCTGCCACAGAACCCCTTGTAAACAAAAGATACTTGCATCTTTAAATGCACATTTGATAGCGGCACTTTTAAAATAAAGTTTAAATAGATCTGTATTGAAGGTCATCAATATACTAGAAACGCTTAAAATTAAAATTCAAAAATAATGTCGAGTTTAATAAATTAATAAGCAGGCCAAAGATCTAAATGTAAAGGGGAAAGATGACGAACAGTGATCGGTATTAAAAATCAACAAGCAATACAAATTTACGACCAGGGCATAAAACACGGACCTGGACATTACAGAAGTAGGATCAGATGACTAAGAGGAGCAAACATCCCCTAGCTGTCGACTAGTTATTGAAGATGTCAGCATGGAATTTGTGTATAGTGTTGAGACAATATATATTCTTAAGAGGTAAGTGATATCTACATTTGTTTAACACCTTTAAAGGTGCGAATTGTAAATGGCTTGTGAATATTAATGTGTTCCATGATAATTTTTTTAAAGTTTTTCTTTGAGAAGTATATATGTTGAGTATTATAGATCCGCATCTCACAACACTGTTTATATGGAACAAAAGACAGAGTGTGTCACTCACAGTGTTACGGACTTAAAGGAATTTAATAAAAACCCACTAGTATAAAATTTGCTAATGCCAATCCTTATATTATTATCTATGATTATTCATAATTAATTCGTGATGAGATCGTATAAACCGAAGTCCTGTGTCGCGGTAGGTGCTTGTACGAAAAATCCCTCACTGCGAGTATAGGACAGAGTTTTCAGCTCTCCACCAGCAAAATGGTGGTGTCACCATATGAGTGAAAAATTCTCGATAGGGACGTTAAACAACAAACAACAAACAAAATACAATAACTACATTGTTGTTTTTTATTAGAATTTTTTTTGACAAATATATCAGTTTCGTAAAGTCTAATAACCATCACCATGGAGTGTGTTGTAAAGACACATCAGGTGAGGTTGTCTTTGTAATATATAGATTTCTCTCCAGCTGAGTCACATCAGCCATTTCTTTGTTAGAAAGGCCTTCTTTAGTTCTGATTTCCAAATTTGATAAAATTGACATTAGGCTTATTACATAGTCCTATAATTTCCATTTATTAACATTATATAATCTTTATAACGACCTATATGTAGGTATCATTTTTGCGCAAATCCTGCTGCATGAGAAACTTTTCTCTAGTGTGTGTGTGTTTAAAACTTACGTCAAAAGATATATTTGATAATTATGATTAACCCAATTCTAACTAATAGTATCATAACCTTTACACATGCGTAAGACATTGTAAATTCAACTACGTTTAGCATATAAATTAATCATAAAATGTAATTTTTTTATCATTCTGCAAGTACTCCTCCTGCAAAAGCTACCTTTGTAAGTATGTATTGTGAGATTGTGCCAAACAATTAATTACGTACATAGTATGTATTGAATCACCTTTCGCTTTAATTCCAATCAATTTAAAACTTTAGAAATGTATATTAAGACAGACCAATTAATATGCTGTAATATTCATTAATTAATGATAAAGCTAAGAGTAGAACAAATTATGTTCAATTCATAAGAAGAGATAGAATAGAAAAAGAATTTGAAAACACAGCGTGATCCTTTTTTATAAAGTGATAAATTAATTAAAATGAACCAACTTTTACCGATTTTCCTCTGGGTTAAGAACGATAGAATTTCATAGGCCTTCTCGATTTCCTAGCTGGCGTATTGAAAAATCGTCCATTACAATCGGCAGCCAGTGTACTGGTCAGTTAAGTCGGAGATAGCTGGCTGATGAAAAAGACAGTGTCTGTCACTTTGACATTTTTCACATAACTCATTTTAGCAAGAGCTTGAAGTTCATTTTCGGTTTCTTAGATTTTTGGATTTAGCTTGGTTTTGTGTATAAGGAGAGGAATGTGCATTTTATTTTTTTTAGTATTCTACAGGGACTTGCCAATTTCATAGAACAATTTTGTCTCATTTCAGAAGTATTTTAAAAGTAGCTTTTGAGGGTGAATGATTCCGACTTGATCTTTCATGCGTTTTCATGCATGCATCTGAGCATCTTCGACCTTACCATCTTGCATCCGCTGCTGGATGGCTAAGTGTATTTTGGTACATGTACTAATATGTCGTGCAACTTACAAAACACTCATTCTTCCTTTGTCATAATGAGCCTTCTAGGAAGGCCAGAGATAATATCATAGATATTTTTAGAGGTGTAACACTTTCATCCTTGCGATACACAATACCACTCCTCAATACAATTAATTGTCTTGGAGACACTCAGATGATCAAAAAAACTGTGCAAGCTTTATATAAACATTAATTTTACCGTTCACCGTAGCTCAGTCGGTAGAGCGCTCGCTCCGTGATCGGGAGGTCGTGAGTTCGTATCTCGGCCGCGACTGACCTAGTCGTTAAAATGGGTAGCAGCTGTTCCTTCGCCATGCGCTCGGCACTTTGAAGTGAAAGTTGCGGGTCCTTCGGATGAGACCTTAAAAACCGAGGCCCCGTGTCAGCGGCAGGCGTTGGCACGATAAAGATCCCTCACTGCTCAATGGCCCTGAGTGCCGAGTAAAGGTCAAAATCTGAAGCCCTTCACCGGCATACGGTGACGTCTCCATATGAGTGAAAAATTCTCGAGAGGGACGTTAAACAACAAACAATCAATCAATCAATCAATTAATCGTAAGCATAATGTTGAACTTGAACACCTACATGAGCTTCTGCCAAAATCACTACATTGTACAAACTTTAAGAATCTTCAATTCTTGTACAACAAAACATAAAAAGTCATCACTAAGACGAACAGTGGAAGCTTTACCAAAATTGTGAAGAATTTCACTTTTATTTTCCATTTAATAAAGACATATATCAGTGAATATCAAATACCGAATTTGGTTGAAATGTATTTTGTCGATTTCGAGAGGCAAATGATGTTAAAATGTTTACAGACGACACTCTACTTCAAGAGCAAGACGCGTGACAACGGACAGGAATAGATATGAAGCGTTTAATATTCGATATATTATAAAACATTTCCTTTGCAAATAATAAATAATAGTCCAGCTACATTGTAATTGTGCTCTTAAAATGAAATTTAACCTATCCTAATTAACTAAGTGGTCTGACGAAGTTCATTTCATTTATTCTTACAGTATAACAATCCATGCAGAAAAAAGATATAAAACGTATATGCGCAATCTTTAACCTTTATGTGGGAGGACACGTAATGAAGAAGGTGGTACATTATAGCCCGAAGCAAAACCATAGCAATCAGGGGGAAAAACATAGTTTCAATTTGTCAGTCATCTGTCACTTCCAAAACTGTCTAAAATTCAATTAATTATTTGGGGTAATTTGTTTAACTTTTTATTACTCTGTGTTTGGACGACGGAAGCAGAAGGTTAAAGTGCATAATTGATGTGACTCCCACACTGTCTCTAGCGGTTTCTGTTTATAGTGACTCCTAATCTACTTACAAGTTACTGCTGTTAAAAATGGATGCTAAAAAAGAACCAAAGCATAATTATGATGATGAATAGTTAATAAATATTTAATAAATGAAAAAAATCATTGTAGAGTAAAGTTGATATTTTTTACCTACTGAGAATAAAACGACTTTTTTAATGATGATTTTGTTATCCTTATATACTCGTGTTTATCCTCTTTTTAGTAAAAACTATGTCCAAAAACCGACAAAATCTAACGATATCAAAGCTTTCATTTTTTTTCACCTGCAGTTTCTAATATTCTGCATCCTTTTAGATTATAAAACTAATTTTATTAAAATGTGATATGTTGCATGGTAAAGGGGAACGATATATGTAAATTTCATTTTCCCAGTCTTTCTGTGCCCTGATTTGTAACAAAGAAGATCGAAACTTCGTCAACCATCATCAAATACAGAATTTAATTGATGTTGACGTAGTTTTGGGCTTCTTGGTTACGAACCAGAGGCGGTTTTCGACGGATAAATTGTACAAATGAAGGTTAAAATTTTGTAATCTTTTTCACAGTATGCAAGTTCTAGATGTCAATGGTAGTCAACTGCATGCGCCTTAGAAATGAAGCCAAATGGTGATCAAGAATTAATTGTTAATAAGGAAAAATAAAGCAACAACTTTTTTCACTTCTTTTTTCACTTCTCAGCATCAACTTTTCTTAAACATATAGATTGTTATTTCCGGAAATACTTTTTAAAAAAAAAACATAAAGGAAAGTAGAAAGAGTCAGAAAGGAGAGTCAGTCGCATCTTTTTCGGTCTTTCTGACAAGTTGGTTGATTTCTGCTTGTCGAAAAGAACCGTGCATCTGTGAACGATAATAATATCCACAAGAAGTCATGATATAACTGTCTTTTGGACCAAGTGGTAAATGGTAATTTTCATGTAAATACTTATTTCAATTGTTATCTATCTTCACTAATAAGTATTTCAATGAAGGATGTGGAGATAACGAACAGTATTCAATATCAAAGTCCATAAAACAATACAAAATAGGAGCAGAGCAAACATAGACCTCTAAAACATCAGAGGTTGGATCAGGTGCCATGAAGGAGTAAGCATACATTCTTACAGACCATTTTTCTGTACAATGCTTGCCAAATGATGTTTCAATATAATAATGATCGTTTATATTTTCACTACTCACAAAGATAAAAGCTAAGCAAGATGGTGGTGCTCACGAACCTAGAAATAGACTTACACTTGAACATTTAATTTGACTAAACATCCGGAAAATATTGCTCACATATTTATCCAACTTGGATGATCATATATATCTTCTGCCTTCCAGTTGCAAGATTGATTTTTACACAAGAATTATCCTACTCTACGAGTTTTACGTCTTATTTTTGGAAATATAAGGCATTTAAAGCAGGATAAAAAAGTTTTTATCATAATTGAAATTCACATTATGTAAGGTATTTGTAAGTCATCAAAAACCATTTAAATTGAACATTATCCTGTATCTAAATTTTATTCAGCAACATTCATTCTTATTTTTTAAATTTATTTCAGCAATATACAATATTTGAGGCAAATCCTTTTTAAAGCACATCTAGGTAAACTTTAGCTGGTCTGACAGAAACTCCTGGATAGCTAGGTAAGTTATTTAAATATATGACACAATATAATTTAAATGCATTTCACAATACATATTTTCTTACGATGAAAAAAACGGGATTATAGTTGGAATGAACAATTTTTTAGGTGGAAATACAGAGATAATAGTTGAATTAGCTAAATTTTAAATTAAATTTACAAACTCTTAAGTTGGAAAATCCAAGATAACATGTTATGTTAAGATTGGCAACTTTAAAATTGAAAAGAACAATCTTAAAGTTACAAACACCAAGTTTAATGTTGAAATTAACAACTTTAATGTTTGAAAAGCCAAAATTAAAGTTGGGAAAACCGTAGGTTAATAGTAGATCTACTTTGGGCTCACGTGTTTTACCGATAAGTCATGCGATCGATCTTGAAAGATCCTTACGCTGAATATTAGTTTGTTTCTTTATTGTTATCATATGAATTGTATTTCTTTGTATTAAAATTTGTGGACAATACATGAGATAAGTAAAAAATATATTTTTCGTCATTTGAACATATGATACACAGATCTAGGCGAAAATCTCTTTTTGCAAAAAAAAAAAAAAAAAAATCATTACACTAGCAGACCGTGCAGCTTTAACCATAACCATTTATCTATCCAATACCCACAATATCACATGGAATTTGTTAAGTAGAGTTAACTTCTAAAAATTAATTCTATCACAATTTGAATAAAGATTTTGTATTCGCACCTGGAATATTTCAAAAATATTACATATTTTTCATCTTTAAAAGTCTCATGCTTTCCCTGTCCCAATTACATCGGAATTTGCAAAATTAGGCTGACGTTTTCCGGTTAAAAGTCAAACTTTATTTCATTGTCGGCTTAATCTTTGTTCCAATTTGCATTTTCTCGATGCACTTGGATTGGAATATGTATCAATAAAATTGTCATATGATGCAGATAGATAATCATTGTTCCTCGAGACAAAACAAGAATTCGGCGTTTCTATAATAAAAAATAAAAATTACCTATCTGATAGCGCTCAACACGGTTCGATGTCTCGCGACTGATGAAATCGTTCTACTGAGCATTCGACGTTAAGTGTTTTTTAGTTGAAGAAACCAAATACTGTGATTGATGCCCGTACAATGATGCCTTTTCATTATCTGTAATTTTGACTTCTATAGCGATGGTCTCTAATCGAATCTCCCTCAGTCGTTTAAATAATTTTCTGTTGATAATGAGTACCATTTAGGGAGAATATGACTTGATGTAAAGACATTAAGCAAACGCTGATCATCTTTATTATGGAAATAAAGAGCAAAAAAAGCTCCGACAACGGCGACCTGCATTCCATAGGCAGTGTACCAGAAAGGGCGCTATCGTAAAAACGCTTGTTCTATAGTACTAGCGCGACCTTGACAGAAAAACGAAGTTATGATTCTACAGAGCCTCCCTTTACAATATATCATTTTTTTTTTCAAATCAATCAATTTTAAGTGATTTATGTTCTTTATTGAAGTATGTGGATGAAATAATTCAAAGTATCTTTGAATAAACTGTACATGTTTTTTCTGTTGAATTTTCAAAAACATATTAAAGTTTATTTTATTATAATGATGGTATACATACAATACAATTGAAAATATTTGTAAAAAAACATTTAATTGCAATCTAATATGATTGTACATACATTTCAACCTACAATCTCTCTCTCTCTCTCTCTCTCTCTCTCTCTCTCTCCAGAATTGCAGTTGGCTTAATCAGAGAGAGCACGCTTAATGAACTATAAGATATACAAGATGAAAGTATCGCAAATATAGCAGTCACATCATAACCAATCAAATTGTGGCCCGTGTCTTAAATAGAGTAATTTAAATGCTTGAGGTATGTCACACACAAAGACTAGAGCCAAGTGTTATTGAAGAAAAGGAATACAAATTCAGGACAAGGGCACTGCAAGCTCTCAATATTCTTACCGTTTAGAGTCGATTGAAATTTTCTCTAGGGAACATTTATGAACCGAAGACATCTGCAGGTATTAAGGTAAGACCCCAAAAACTATGATTAGATTTATTTTACACCTGTACTCATCTTTGCTTTTTCACGATCTTGCAACACCTGCAAATAATTTAAATCTAATTCATGAATTTAATACCTATCTTTTTAATCAAAAAAAAAAAAAAAAAAAAAAAAAAAGCAGCATCTCCGATGAAAACTTTGCTGGATTTATATTCAAATAGAGTTTTTATAATGTTGCTCAACAGCAAGAGCAACAATTAAAAACCCAATGATGTAAACTATGGCAGTCAAGAAGATTTTTTCAAACACCACTTCCCAATTAACTCTTAATCGCTGAATCAAGACATATACTTTAGAGGTTTAGCAGAAACTTGATAAGATGGTAATATCTTAATTTCCTTTCGTCGATTTCAAAAATAAGATATTTTCCAGTGCTGTTCAAACACTCTTGATGATATTACATGTAGTTAGGCGAAAAGGTTTCCTCTTCAAGAAAGATTTCTTTATTTTTGTTTTTAATGTTGATAACATCCCGTACTTCTTCTTGAGGCATTTAATGTGGGTTATATATAAAGAGAGAGCCAATTTTCGAACGCATAACAGATGGTCCACATTTTAGCTCATGTAACTTTACGGCATAATAATTTTTCGTTTAAAAAACACAGAAAGAAAATATCTTACTTTTTAATAACGAATATCTTATCCACAGCAGTCAATAAAGAAAAAAATTCTTTGATTTTTTCCTAAGGTTATAACCTTGATTTGATACAATCACTTCCTACTGCTTTGGTTTATCTAAATTCTCAAGGCTACCCACAAACTGCCATTAAATGGCTTTGGTTTACTTTTCTTTTTACTCCAGTTTTTCACGAATTTTTATTATATAACATAACCTACAGTGTAGCCAGTAAGTTTGTCATAATATTTACTGGTACCCTAACGTTATCAATTAAAGTGCTCGTTATCATAAATTTGACGTTGAATAAATTGACAGAAACCATAAAAGCAAAATATTGTCTCATTTCTTATGACAAATGTTTGTATATTATACACTTCTCGAGTTACATCAGAATTTGTCTTGTTGGCTACTGACTCTGCCCCTTGTTTTATTGGGCGCTGTGGTACATAATTAAAGTACTGTTATGCCATGTTAAACAGCTTTCTGGTCAAACGTTTACACTGCAATTTCAGAAGTACTTGACACAATTTTATTAGGACCAGGGCCTTATTTACACCAGGATACTTGACTAGATCATTATTTCTAAACTAAATCAATAAAATTCACCAATTCTCCTCAGATATTAAATAACTTTTGTGTTGTCTTTTTTATATAAGCAAAGTTATGGGTAATATCTCAGTAGAAAATTTACTTTTCCGTTCCATGCACATGTATATTTCATGGCCTGGACCAATTCCCACGGTGTAAAATCGACATTAATTGTTCCTAGTAACAAGATTGCCAATAGTCCGGATACTTTATACGTGATACACAAAAAAAAAAGAAAAATAAGAAATACAGTGTCTAGTGTGCGAATATTACATCTTGGTTAAGTTTAGCGAGATTATTTCAATGCCATCCCGTAAAAAGGCCCAGGTTTATAGTGAAGTACAATTGTATGATAGAACTCTGCTTATTTAGACTTATATCTATGGAACCAAATGTAAAGTTCGTTTTAAGGAATTCGCCGATGCAGGTATAGACAATACGCGCGATATTGAGGTAAAAAATGACGCTTGGAAAAATGTTTAATCGTTATCTTCAAAACGCATACTACAAAATGCTTACTATAACTACTGTATCTTAACCAGCACAGTAAGATGAACTTTAAATTGAAGAATTTGTTAGCAAAATTTTCAGTTAAAAAAATTCTTTTAATCAAAATTGCATCGTAAGATGGCACATTACCCTTGAATGTCTTTACGACAATCCACATAGTTTTGAATAATCAATGAACAGCACTTGCAAAGTGCAGCAAAGCACTACAAGAAGTGCACAACTTTCCTCTATCTAAAAGGTAACTAATATTAAAAGTAAGAAGGCACTCTTGTAAAATTCATTCCAATTAGAATAATTGGGACAGTGCCATATTTTACACAATCATCAAATTTTACTTTTATCAATTACTAGTTTGTATTAATGTGCGCTAATAACGACTAGGTAATTAAATTTAAGTGTTTTATCTTGAACTGACATGGATGAGTACAAATTTGTCAAAAATATAGTGCCATCTTAAAAAAAAAATTGATGTTTCTCTTTTTTTTTTCAAATGGTGATAAAAAAAAATTAAATGTACATAAAAGATTATGTGTCATAAATTACTTAAAAATTATAAACTTTTCTTAAGGTCAAGATCTAGTAAATGAAAGGTGCGTACAGAAATGTCAAATTTAAGATATAAATTCCTTTAAAGCTGTTTTATAACTTAAGTTTGGTCAAATAAGTAGTTTTGGGGCATAATTTGTAGGTAAACAAGATGAAAAGAAATCATATTTTAAACAGTCATTTCCAATGAAAACCAGTCATGGTTATGGGAGTTTTTTTCCATATCAGACATAGAAAATGTGTTTAGATTGCCCACAGTCTTTCAAAAAACGGTAATTTATATGTTCTTGACCCCTCTTTAAAATAATGACAAATTGAATATTGGTATCAGGACTATCTATGTGATTTCAAATTGAATTCAATGAAAATACTTTATTTTCTATTAAAGCGGTTAAATACGGAAAAAAAGAAAGTGAATATGACGTCATAATGGATCTTGCACCAAAACGTTAGTCTAAAGACATTTACTAGATCTTGATCTAAGATCAAGATCAAGTAAATAACTCTAGACTGTCTTTTTGATTGCTAGCCCCATTATGACGTCATAATTGATTTAAACTTTATTTTTCACGTACTTTACGACAGTACCGTAATAATGTAGAAAATGAAGCATTTTCATGGCATTCAATTAAAAATTCTATCAAAAGTAACCCGGCTGCCTTTGTTCATGTTAATATTATTTTAAAGAAGGAGTAAAGAAGATATTTTTTGGTTTCTGAAAGAGTGTAGGCAATACTGATGCATTTCCTTTATCTGAGATTGAAAAAAACCCTCTTTATGCAAAAGCTTCTTTTTATATATGAAATTAGTAGTTTGAAATATGTATTTTTATGTGGTTTGCCTAAAAATTACGTCCCGATACATAATATTTTTACCTTGCTACATTTGTAAAGGATCATTAGAAAAATTTGTTTCTCAATTATGAGAAATCTATGGGTAGCCGTTTCATTTACTAGATCTTGACCTTGAATCACTGAAATAATGTTGTACACCAAGCATCCCCAAAGAAGCGAATGGAAATAAGGTCACTTGGTGCCACTCTACATACTTCATGTACTTGTTACTGTACAATTTCCCTTAAAACCCGAACAAATCCTTAAACTACAGAACCTTTCCTCTCGTATCTTTTTTTTCGTGTATCAGTGATCGTTCAATATACCGACACCTGCCATTATTTGACGGCACAGAATTATCTGAAAAATTCCATAAATATCTCATCATCAATGTGTTAACGGTTTTGGTCGATAACAATATAAAATCAAAGTGGTTCATGATTAATCACATTTTTTCTTTCGGGATTTCATCTTTTTGAAGTGAGTCTTTCAATATTTTGACAGGCTTTTTCTCTAAATGAAATATCGGTAAATTTAACGGTTATGTTGTCAGAATTAATCTTCAAAACGATTGCATGGAGACATTTTCAAAAAAAAAACAAAAAATAAAATTTAACCTAATTTACATTTTAGAAAAAAAGTATTTCTTTTTGTATCTAGATGATGGCTGTGCCAGTTCACTTATGCCTTACGTAGATTTTTTCTTTAAACTACATGAATATATTTCATATTAATCTAAATAAACAAACTAGAGCTACTATGAGCAATTTGCTCAATTATTGATACACCCACCTCCAATATAGTTAAAATGCAAAGTCCGTGTTTTGCTCTCAGAGATCCGAAATAAGTGTTATATCAAAAGGTAAAATAGGAGGTGCACAATGGCATTATTCTATTAAAAATCTTTGAAAGTATCAGTAAATTTTCTTCAGTAGTAAAGATGGAGTTGTGGATAAGAGATGGGTACCTTTCAAAAGTATATAAATAATGGCTGTGTCTATGTTATGCTTTGGGAAAATCAAAATATGTGTCTGATCAAAATGTCAATTAGGCGGTAATAATGGAAATATAAAACAAAGTCTAATTTAATTTCATTTAGTGGTATAGGAGTAGTTGCGGATAAGATATAGGTGCCCCAAAGCGTTACAGACGGACATCCCGATTACTACCCATAAAAAGCCCAAGCGGAGGTTTTAATACTTTAAAAGTTTTCCTTGAATTTTTTATGCATGTTTAATATCATAATTTATAATGATATAGGTAAGTTTAAGTTATTTCTAAAAGTGATTCAAAATAATTTTCTTATATTTTCATATATGTGAACCAGAAGCTATACCAATGTTACCAATGATTTTTATTCCAAAAGTCGAATGCAATTTCTCCTTTACAGCGGGGATATTCTCCCCTTAATGGAAAATTGACAGATTATTGAAATGGACAATAGGATTCAATGACAGTCCCGTGAAATGAAACCATATACAATTTGGAAACTCGCCTTGAGAAGCCTTAGAGAATTCAGACAACAAGAAGCAATATTAACAAGACAATGCATATCACGATATGGTTAATTTAGCCGCATAGAACCAATAAATTAGCATGCTGTCATTCAGAAAACGGCATTTTGGAGTTGTGTATCACGTATAAAGTATCCGGACTATTGGCAATCTTGTTACTAGGAACAATTAATGTCGATTTTACAAATCATTATTTGTTTGCTTGGTTTTATGATAAATTACTTGAAGGCTATTCAACACATTTCTTCTTTTTATTATAAAGTAAAAAGAAATCAAGCATACCTTTGTAACAAAATAAAGTAGGATTTGATAGGAAATCGTTGCTAGATATAATCTGGGGGAAAATGTTTTCGCCAGGATTAAAAAACCTTCAGGGTAATAATTATGTTAAGGCTTATAAAGTCAAGATCAGATTCAATAATTTAAAAGTACAAGATTGATATTAAACAATATGTTGAGGTCAATTATTCCAATGGCACTTGCATTTTCCACTGTATAATCCGCCTTTAAATGTTTACCTGCTCTGATTAAAACAAAATCTGTGCATACATATATTCCCTCAACCGATATTTTGGAATCGATAACAAAACATGCAAATGACCCAAAGATTTCAAAGCCAATATTGGACACACAATGTACACATAATGAAGGTGAAATTCGTGTCATATTTTATCTAATTTTCTATTCCTCAAATGCAGTATACAACTAAATGAAGTATTCGCTTCTATCGATAGGGTTGCTACCATACTGCATGAAACCCTCACAATGATTCAACCCGCGCGTTGGATCCTGGCGTTCCCTCGCAGTTGATTAGTTAACACTATGCGTGTTTTGGAGGTAAAACTCGACAAAGAGAGAGATCTTTAACGATTTTCTTAATAATATAGATTTAATTACAAAGCCGGGTCATGGTATAAGCAATGGATGTTAAAGAACTTTAATAATCCATTTTTAGATGTGAAAGAAAGCGCCGTTGTCTTTCAAATAGGATAAAGAGAAAGAGAAATCTTGAATGTGAGGATTTAGTTTATTTGATTTTCCGTGAAGGAGATCCTTATTGATGGTAGGTATTTAAAGTTATATTCAATGGGGATGTAAAATTATTGTTAAGAGATATTTAAGATAGTTGTTAAAGTGCTTTGAATTGATTTTAATTCAATGCAACGGTATGTCTCTCGTATTAAAGCTGCCAAATATTTCTATCTCTTATAACTTTACCTATACGAGGTCTTTGGTTTATGTAATGTATTTGATTTGGATACAGGTTTGATCGTAAGACCTCACATTTTATAATTTCTTTGCATTGTTTTTCAGACCGATGTCGGTACTGTGATGACGTCATGGATATTTGGGACCTGACATTCTTCGCTGCGACCATGTTTTGGTCTTGTGACATAGTGTCAGCATCACATCATGAATATACAGAACCTGTAAAAACAGACAAAGGTAGTGTCGTGGGTTTAAGACAGCGTATAAAGGGATTTACTTTAGATTCTTTCTATGGCATTCCCTTCGCCAAACCCCCTGTAGGAAAATATCGTTTCAAACATCCCCAGCCCCCAGATCCGTGGACGGATATAAAAAAGACCGTGGATCTTCCTCCAGCATGTATGCAAATCTTTGACATTACTTTCCCAAATTTTACGGGAGCCGAAATGTGGAACCCAAATACCCCAGTGAAAGAAGACTGCTTATACCTCAATGTATGGGTCCCTAAAACGACAGAGTCCAAAAATAAGTCTGTGATGGTGTGGATTTACGGTGGTTCATTCAGCTTTGGATCTATATCGTTAGACGTTTATAATGGGAAATATTTAGCTGTAGAAAATGACGTCATCGTTGTATCTATGCAATATCGAATAGGGTCTTTGGGTTTCTTTGTTGGTTCAAGCCCAGAGGCTCCAGGAAACTGTGGGTTATTTGACCAACTTTTGGCTTTGGACTGGGTACAAAGAAACATTCATTATTTTGGAGGATCACCTAATGATGTAACGCTATTCGGTGAAAGTTCTGGAGCAGCATCTATTGGTCTACATCTTCTGTCTCCTCTTAGTCGTTCAAAGTTTCAGAGAGCAATTTTACAGAGTGCGGGTCCAACAGCTCCTTGGGCAACTATTACACGTGAAAAAGCCATAGAAAGAGGCAAAACACTGGCCAAAGCATTAAACTGTGAAAGAGATTCTGAAATGGAGATGTTAGAATGCATGAGAAAGGTAAATGAATCACAAATTCCGCTAAATGATTTTATACTGGATGCTAACATTCTCCAATTTCCCTTTGTACCTATTATTGATGGAGTGTTTCTAATCGAAAACCCTGAAACTTCATTTAAAAATGGAAATTTCAAGCGTTGTCCGATTCTTACGGGAGCAAACACAAATGAGGGATCGTATTTTTTAGCCTACAGTTACGGTGGAGTTGTATTCAATAAATCACATAGTAGTCCAATAGACAGGAACCAATATCAAGTACAGATGGAAAAACAGTTTAGACACTTTCCACAACATCCAACTGAAATCAACAAATTCGTTTTGGACGCAATAAGATTTCAATATACACCATGGAACGACCCCTTTGACAAATACCTTCTTCGGGATGGAGTGGAGGCGGCGGTCGGGGACTTTAATTTCGCCTGTGCCACTGTCGATCTTGCTGGGGAGTACGCCGCAGCCGGGTTAAACGTGTATTATTACTTGTATGACCATCGATCATCGGTGAACCCTTGGGGTGAGTGGATGGGGGTAATGCATGGGGATGAGATCATGTTCATATTTGGACAACCCCTGGACAACGATTTTGAGTACGAGACAAAGGAGAAAAGACTGAGCAAGAAAATGATGAAGTACTGGACAAATTTTGCCAAAACTGGGTAATTATGGATTGTGTAAAGCTACTCCCGATGAATAAAACTGAGTAAGCTACTCAGTATTTTAGATTTAAAGGAATGATTCAAATAAAAAATACATTCCAAACACAAATGGCTTTAGACCTCAGCTAGAATTGTTCTGGCAAAAATTTATTTTACAATTGCTCCTCTGATCAATAAATCCCCATAATATAAACATAATCAAACCAAGAAATCAGAACCTTAAGGGATAGAAAAGATTCCTTCCATTGTAAATTATCAGATATAAACCCTTACAAGGGTTAGCTTAATCCCTCAAACATTGAAAACTTTCCGACAACCTAAGATTCTCTTGCACTGAGAGATAACGCTGCTTTGCGGGTGCACAAGCTTCAATCAATTACGTGTAAACGGTGTAGCTATGATTATGATACAATGTTAGTTCGAAAATTTGATTTAAGATATCTATGACATTTATTCTTTAAAGTTTACATAAAAATGAAGGATCTAAGA
>PRKT01000005.1:3775648-3816870 GCA_003671525.1 Saccostrea glomerata | reverse complement strand
GGGGGGGGGGGGGGGGGGGGGGGGGGTAAGTCACAATAAAAATCCTGATTTGCGTCAAAAATTGCGCTATAGAGTTTCTATAACTGTAAATGTAATACTGTAATAATATCATTAATACAAATCTAAAATTGAAACCATTTAAAATGAAAATGGGAAAAGGGTTCATGGATATCTATTTGTCAAGTTTCTTTTTCCTTTCCTACATCTAAAATGGATCTCCTGATAAACCTAGCTGTGGTTTTCTTCCTTACATATTTTATAAGAATGGTGCATTTATATACGGTGTAAATTTTGAAACAAGGTTCTGTTAATATTATCCCACTGCAATATAGTAAAGGTATCTACAAAAAAAATCCAGATAGTTGATGTTTTATAAAATCTATTCAGGAAAATCGTAGCTTTGAGAATCTTTATTTTAACTAATCTTCTATTACTATATTTATCACAGGGTCTGTATACCCGATTTTGCTAAGATTGTCTCAAGTCCCTGTGACCAATATCAAATTGCATGGGACGCATTTAATGCTTATGCGTTTCATTTAACCTCATTTTATCTTGAATAGGATTTCAATTTTTTTTCTTTTTTCTTATTTTCAGCAAACATGTCCGACGTTGAGAGAGAGTGGAAGTTAGAATTTTACCAATGGAAAACAAATTATATGGTTCAATGGCAGAGACAGTTTGATGAGTTCGTTAGAGACTACGAAGATCGACTACAGTCGTGTAGTGCTCCACAGACACAGGGTTAAACGATTAAAAGCAAAACATATCAAACATGTTGTTTTTGTGTTGTTCTTCATTTTGCAAAGCATTTTGTTCCTTAAATTATTTAAATCATGATCAACTGGTGTCTTGCCGAAATATGGCTGAAATATTGCGGACTCGGTGTTAAACATTAAATAATCAATCAACTTGTGTCAAGACAAATTAATTTACTACGTTGTACATTGTTTGCATTTAATCAAATTTAAATTAACCAAAAAAAAAAACGGACGGCTTTTCAAAAAATGGCTTTGAAGTCTTCAAGATTTCAGCGTTTTGCTTTTTATTTTATGTTATCTAAAATACATGTACGGTCAACTCCTCCCAAACAATAATTATTTTCTCGTATTCAGAATCACAACAGGGCGAGTCATTTCATAAGAGAATAATCGCACCAGTAATAGTGAGGAAGACGGAGAACATACCGACATTATCATTTACAAGACATTTATTATCTTTCGATTGATAAACATTATCAAAGCTTGCCACTGCAGTGTTTATGAGTGTTACTGCAAGATTTCTCTTGTGTGTGACATCGAAGTGATATAGGAGCAACTATCGGAACGACCTCTTTTCGTACAAGTGATATCGCAAAACACTGCAATGTAGATTCCAACACGTGAAAATTCACAGACATTGGATTACTATGTTTCAATATTATCTTGTGAAAGAAAAAGTCGGTCGTCTGGGTAAAATCAAAAATTTTCAGTTAATCTTACGGCTTAAACTCTTTAAACAGATTAAAGTCAAGGGTATTGAAAACGCCTCAATTAAAATGAAGCAACTGCTACCTGTTCTTAACACCTTCAAATTTATATTCAATTCGCTGACATTTTAGATCAACTTTATATTTTAGAGTTACATAAAAACTCCCAATAAAAGCGGAGAAGGGTAGCTTAATTGAAACATAAGGAGATGTGTGAACAAGGCCTGCAAACGCCCTTACTCAGATGTGTTAAAATCATATCCATTTAGTGATCTTAGTATTTAGAGTGAACTTCCATGAAATTCAACTATGACAAACTCCATTTATTTTTCTAGCAATGCTTTTGTCCACGAAATTACGTATCCTCGAAAACGTCTGTTTTACAAAATCCACGAAAATTGATGCCAACGAAAATTGATGAAACCACAGTATTAGGACACTGCCTACAAATAAAATAAAACATGGGCAAAGGTGACCTTGTTGATTCTTATTAATCATACCAAGTAATTTAAACATTAATTCATGAATAGGCCTATGAAAAAATTATATTTATTCACATGTGCAGTTACCCAGCTGACTCTAAATATATGGTATATATTTTTTTTTTCGATTGTAAAATCTTAAAAACTGCCAAATATTATTTTTATCAGTGTTATACATGTGTATATGAGCTCAGTAAGTGTTATTGCCAACCATCTCTATCTGAGATTACTTTTAAAAATTGCTAATTTAAAGAATGAGAACTGGTAACCATACCAGAAATTTTCAAGTCAGTTAACAAATATGTCTTATAACAGCTGATATTTGTACTGATAAAGTGATTTTGATTTTCTTCCAACAGAGAAGAAATGTGCTGAGTTTGTGAAGCAGTGCCAATACAACAACCAGTCTTGTGTCATGTGTAACCTCCCCCAATCCTCCCCCTCCTGTACCTCTGCAGGTGCGGCCATGTTTACACCCTCTGCCGTGCATGCAGTGGTCCTTGGAATCCTGGTACTGCTCCTTCCATGCAGATTCTAAAAGTAACCAATCAAAAAACATTTTTTTTTAAAAGGATTTATTTTCTACATCAACAAATCATATGGATCAAGTCTTTAAACTTGAGATTGTCAAACTCTTTTGGATTTCCAAATTTAAAAAATAATGTTAATCTCGAATAAAGACAACCTTGCCAATAATTAAGAACAGAGAATGATGTACAGCTGAGATTGGAAAGGCAGTTTTCATGGAATGGAAATTGGCATCAGAAAACCCCAGGGCTGACAAAACCATGTTTTTTATCCTCTTTCCCCGAAGAGAGGGACACTCATTTCTATGCAGCGTACATGGCCCGGGAAAAAAAGTGTTAATTTCTTTTTTTTTTCCTTGATTACCCTCTGGAGGTAGAATCAATAACGTTCAGATAAAAGACTGATCACATGATGAAATCATGGCGAGCTTCAGCCAGGTGGAAAAATTGATGAGGGGTTTTACCTCTGGATAAATCTTCCAAGGCCGATAGAACTCGGAATCTTAGCAACAAGGGTGACAACAGGACAATGGGCAATAGTTACCATTTAGATCAATTTTTTTTCCCTATAGTAGCCAAAATAATTTTTGTTCTTCTACAGCACAATTACGTGTAACTTGACTTAGATTTTGTGCAATGCAACATTGTGTGCAATCAATTTTTAAAAAATTACTTGTATGGATCTAATATTTAAGACTTTGTTTGTTAAAGCAAGTCATTGTTTTGGGTACCAGGTATCTGGTCCAGACAAGGTTTGTCTGTAGTTTCACAGATTGTTTGCAAATTCAATAATTTTCCCTCACATGGTGACATATTCATGTCTCTTTTAATCTCTCTTACTATTTGATAATGATTTATACAGCTCATTGTGTGGCAGTATTACATGACTGTGATTTTTCAAATGGTTGAATACAGATATAAAAAAAAAAAGACAACTTCTCAGTTTGAAAAATGAATGTCATATTTCGTAATTCAATGAACATTTGAATTCGTGGATCTGCTCAACAACGAAATCCACGAAAATTGGTGTTCAATGAATATTGATAAAACCACAGTACTGCATTACTAGTACATGCATGTCTTTACAGTGGGCAGCAGGTGCTACACAATACATTTACTCTGTGGAAACATCTTGAGTCATATGTCTACCTTGGAGAGCACTCTGAGTAGCAATGCTCATAAGTTGGGATTAAGGTAGAGTGTAAAATGTCCATTCTTGCAAATTAGGAGTTTTACAACAGATTCACAATTTTATGATAGAGATTCAAGATGCTGTCTGTAATAACAAAGAACATCATATCTGAATACATATTTTGTTAATACAAGGATAATTTTTTTTGCGTAAACATGATAAGGTTTGAAATATTAAGCATATTTTTGATTTTTTCTTTGACAGTAAGTCTGAATCCAATATTAGGGTTGTGAGGGTGAAACTGAACAATGGGGAACGAGTTGTGGGCATCCGTTACCCAGCAGTGTTAATACCTCATGTTGAAAAGACCATGAAGGAAAAGGCAGAGGCAGAGCAGCTTGTGCTACAGGCAGTAAGTTCTAATAGTTTTTTGGCTGAACTTGGAAAAGTTCTTTGATTATCACTTTATGTGCTGTAGATGTGTTTTCTTGGGTAGTATTGAATGGTTTTTCTTTTCATTCACGGATGATTTTTTTCATCACACCTGACAGACTTTTAAATCTTGTCAGTTGGTGCTATAATAGATGTGTCACCTGGCACAAAAATAGGTCACACTGACCTCATTTAAGAAGTGTAAGGCTTTGTATTCTTTTATGATCAAATCTTTAAATCCTACAAAAATGTTTCTTAATTAGTAAAAATATATTGCATTAACCAAATTTGAATGATTTTTTTTTGTGCATTTTGCATAAGATAATTCTAAATATTCTGAATTTCGAGTTGATATCATAAAAATAAAGGAGTTTAAAATAAAAAAATAATTTCATTTTGGAGGAATAATATTATTTTCAGGAACATTTATAGCTGTGTTTTGTTTATTGGAGGCTGTATACTCTGTACATGCTGTAGAAACAGATAAGGGACATTTAGTTGTGATAAAATTAAATTCCCTTTCTGGATGAAAATTGTTTATTTTATCTACAGAGTTAAGGTCATAAACCCAATGTTTATCCTTCATTTGGGTTAAAGAGTTCATTCTTTGTCTGGAGAGTTATAAATTAAATTTTCAGCACAGTGTACTTAGTATTGAGCACTTGGTGCTGTCTGCTGCTGAAATCAATTTGTCAAATATTTTGAATCAATGGGGCAAGAACAACAATTTTCTGGTCTGATAATCCTAGCTCATATATAATGAATTATTACTAGACCCATTTTTTAACTTACACAAAACAAAAAAAAGTAAATATGCCCCACATGAAGAAAAAAATGCTAAGACAATATTTGACCATATTTGAAACTCAAGACACGAGGACTTCTTCCATGTGTGCAAGTGCAGATATTGAATGCAGCCATATGTGGATTTATTGTTTATTTTAAATAACCACCATCTCAATCTTGATGATTTCTTCGATTGACAAAAACCCAAAGCCTTACTTAATGATTGTATAGGAAATCCATATAATTGCTTATTAACAACTTTCTTGAAGATAGTTTAATGAGGAATTTATTGATTACGTGATAAGCAGCCAGTAATGAGTTCACCACAAGTCTTATAGTTCTTTTGGGCAATTAGCCTTTGCCCACTTGGTAACTGAGTTCTGCACTGCAGTTTCTTTATTTACACATCAAAACTCCATGAAGATAATAAAAAGATCCCTTCCGACTTTTCGCTCTGTAGACATATGATTGAGAGATGCAGTAAAATAAAATGGAGTGCACACTTGTTTACTTCGGGGATTGATTGTAAAAACCAGCAAGTGCAGAGCCTTTAAGTGGGTCTTCTGATCAATAAGAACCTGGTCAGCCAATTTCTTAGTAATAATGAAGGAATGATAGAGCCATTACAACCAAGAGATCAAAAAGAAAATCAGGAGATAGGGTCTCAAATTTCTCGATGATACAATTTTAAGGACAATTTACCATAATGCTCCACTTTTTGTAATACAACTACATAACATGTTTGTTTTGTTTTGTTTGTTTGTTATTTTTTTCAAAAACAATTTCATGCATAGCAAATAGTGAATTCAGATGAAACTGTTTAATACATTAGAAGATAAGCAGACAAGTGAGTAAAAGTGAATTTTTTGACAGAATGGGGCTGCTGGATCAAGTTTGTCCTTGACACAACCAGATCAAGGCCAAGTAACACAGGTCATCATTGAAAAAGTGACCCCAGTCAACCAGAAATGCAAAGCAAGAGCTCTTAGACCTCCGGTCACCATCAAAAACTTCTTCAAACCAGCTAGTCTTAGTAATGATGATGCATGCAGTGCTAAAGATGACTCTGGAGAAAAATCATGTGATCGTGTAGAAACACCAACTGATGTGAATAAAAAAGATTTATCTCCTAAAAGTGATCATTCTAAAGCAGTGGAGAGTGGCTTAACATCAAAGTCAAATTCAGACTCATCAAAAATCTCCAGAAAGAGACCATTTGGTGATATGGGGGAATCGCCTGTTAGCAAGAGGCAAAAACAGCCAAATCTAGCAACCATGTTTGCTAATAAAAAAAAAAATCCAAAAATAAAATCAACATTACTGGTCTTAGCTATAGATTCTGAGTATAGAGGTTCCAATGGTCAGACCCTAGAAACCTTAAAGATGAGATGTGGTGACCATAAATTATTCTTACTGATTTGTTTTCTTTAAACATAGTTTCAAGAAGTTTACAGAGAAAATTAGCTGTGTGCAAGGTAGTGTAGTGATGCTTTCTAGTATGTATCACTAGATTGAAATAATGAAAAAAAAACATATGAAAATACCATGTTTCTGATTTCAACAAAAAGCTTATTGTTTGATAACTACATGTAAAAGTAATTTTCAAAAATATAGGATAAGAAAGAAATATAAGTTCCTCAGGATCTGGTATAAAAGATGTGAGTGTGTAAGTATGCTTAGGTTAAGTAAGTCAGCATTAACAGACATTGTGACAGTCTTGTTCATTTGTTCAAAGGCATTGTTTTGGGCAATTATTTATATGTTAGTGATAATAGATTTCAATGATCAAAATAAGTATACTATGTACAGAAAAAGATTATATTCTGTCTATAAAAAAAATAATATGTTGTTTTATGTACCTTAATATGCATGTTAGCACAGTCTCTGTTGTTTACTTTATACAGAGTCAGTCCATGAACTTTTTGATAACTTTGGGACATTTCAAAGAATAAAGTACAGTGTGAGCTTTTTTGTGCCCTTAAAATTTTATTTTTTAAAAAAAAGTTTTGAAATTGGCTTATTTATGAGTTGAGTATATGAATGTGATAAACCTTGAAAGATTATGGCATGAAGGAGGACCATTCTGAAAATATGACATTAATAATAAGAGCTTGTTCTTGAACCTTGCATACCATATTTGTACAATAAATAAAATAGATTGAAATCAAGTTATATAGGGAAGATGATATAAATTAGGAGACAGGGTAAATTTGTACAAGAAAAAAATAATTATTTTATATTTTTCAAGGGGGTCAAATTTTCATGGTTTGAAGAAAATATATTGGTCCATTGGGATTTGATTTCGTAGTTAAAGAATTGTCCAGTAGTAATAATTGTGAAAAAATTGCATTTCGTGGTGAAAATAAGTTCGTTGGTCTCTTCATACATGTCCCTTGAAAACCAGGAAATAAACCCCCACAAAAATTAGTGATTTCACAGTATTTGTGTAAAAATACCGGTAAGTGATTGAGATATTCGTTACTTTGTATGTTTCTGTATGTTTAAGGAGACAGAAAATCCACTGTGCTATACAGTGTACTATGATAGACTTTGATAAACCTGGTTGTTCTTCGTCATGTGTATTCAGGCTGTTTACCATCAAATTGTCAATTATTGGTTTGCCCTACCGCAGTCGCAATTATAGTATTATTTCTAAAAGTACATCAAATTGATATGCGATTGTTTGAATTCCGTACTTCAGTTCGAACATAATTATCTGAATATCTGAAGATTGTGTTTATTAGAATGCTTTCACTGTTAATTTAAATCAATTTAAGAATGTGATTCGGAAAATTGTTTGAACATATAACATGTTAACATTTTTCCTTAAACACAGTTCATCATAATGCTTTTAACAATATTGAATATATTTTCCCCCTTATTGAATATACTTTTCTCCTTATTTTAAATATTCATTTTATTTTTTTAAAATGCAGCTATTCTTGTATAATTGCAATTAATTTTATGTACTATACATATAAACTAGATTTTAAGTCACAATTTGCAACGTTCTTGCAACGATTGAATTATCTGTCTATCAAATATAGCATGTACAGACCAAAGACCACTCCCTGGCACAAAGGAACATTTTCTCTTATTACAGTGTAATTTGTTTAATCCAGATAATGTATGATCCGTTCGTGTTTATTATCATGAGAACTTTTAGAACCTTTGTCTAAATTCATTTGTTTAAAATGTCTATAAACTAGAATGTTGTCAATTCCAGTTTATTTCTATGGAACCAGTCATTGGTGTCCGCATTGGAATTTTACTTACAAGTCTTATTTAATTTATCTATACAAGTTGATGTGCAATTTGAACACAGCAATGTTGCATTTTGTTCTTTTATCTAATATTTGATCTTTTATCATTTAAAATAAATAACTTACTAACAAATTAACATTTTTTAATGTTAGCAATGGCATTCTGTACTAACTTGTAATTCTATAATAATGGCTTTCACTTAGTAATTTTGTAATAAAATTTCTTGAACATCATATGAATAACTGTTTCTATAGATACATGTAATGTAGAGTTCTCAACTTCCAAACTAAGCACTGAAAATGCCAAGTTCAAAGCAAAAGAAAATTGGAAAAAAAACAACCTACTTACAAAGATTTTTGACCACTTTTATTAGAAAGAGGATTTGAAACATAAACAGAACTGACTGCCTGCAAATGGCTCTAAAGGAACCAGAACCTTTGATAATGACCACAAAAAGTCCGCATTTAATAGTGTGCATTACTGTCATTCTACAAGGTCTTATTTAACCATCACTTTTACCGAAAGTCCATTTCTTGCCTTGAAGATTCCCATTAAAATCAATACATAATAAAGTTCTAGCCTAACCTATTTACTGTCTTCATTGACTCTGTTCCAACCAGAAACTGTGCTTATATAAGAAATATGTCTGGAGGACATGATTGCCCTATCTAAGATACATTTATACTGCAACATGTAAGGAGAAATGTATCGTGCCACTTAGTCTGAACTAATTGTAAAATATGATTAAAGATTTCATACATGTATACAGAGCTTATACCTTCAGTAAAATTGGCATCCTTTATTAATATGTAGTTTTGATTCACCCTCTATCATCAAACAGCTAAGTAATTTCTGTTTCAAGCTCACTCTCTCATGAATTATATGGAGAAAACCAACAGTATTCAAGCTCAAAAGTCATTAAACAATACAAAAGAGGAGCAGAGCAAACAGGAACCTCCAAAGCATCAGAGGTGTATACTCTGAATCATATGAAGCACTTTTCAAGTATGTAGGGTTCATATGTTCTAACCTTATAGAGATCAATCTGTAACAGTATATTGGGTTTTTATAAAGAATTCCTTCTTTTTTGGAAATATTTATAAATAACTAAGAGCAAAACAGGGCAAAAATTGATTTCAAGGCCAAATGAAAGTCAAGGTTAGAAATTCTGACACTGTTTAATTGTGCTACACAATTCAGACAAGGTAAACAAGTATTAACCAAGTATTAACACACTTGAATTTCTATCACCAATATACATATCTTAATTTGCATAATCTTTGATTAAAGAATTTCAGTAGAGATAGTGATTATTAGTAGGTTTGACATGGTGGACAATATTTCATAAAATTGTGACATTTCCATCCCACAAAATTCAACTTTATCTTCACAGCACAAGGTTAACAAGGTTTTTGGATAGAACTTACCAGGTACAAATTGTGAAAATGCTAAGAAAAGGCATGATAATTTTTTGTTTTTGACTCTTAAAGGAAAACGTGAAAGTAAAGGCCAAAGGAAGGTCAAGGTTAGAAAATCTTGACACTGTTTATTTGTGCTCCACAATTCCTATCAGCTAGTGTATGAAGTTTTTTTTTCTTCAATGAAAAATATCCCTAAAAACAGGTAGCTGCCTTGGTACAAAATGGCATTTATGGAAACCATCACATTCAATTTAAAAAATACCATCTTTGTACATGGGGTTTAGAGATGGAGAGCAACTGCAAATTTCCAGAGGAAAAAAAACAATTAAGGACCCTTATACAATATTTTTTTGGAACTTTCAGGAAATTAAATCATTTCAAAATGTAAATAAGGATTTCATCTTTTCTATTTTTCAACATAGCCTTCAAGCCACTAACACCAGGAAAATGTTTAGAGACAATAAAGTGTTGGTAAATAGAAATTACACTAGTACTTAGAGGGAAAAATACATGGAAATAAAATGTTAAATTCACAATGAAATGTTTTTAAAACCTTTTAAGTTTATTGATATTTAAAACAAGAAAAGTACAGAAATATTAATGCAATACAGGGAAATACAGTAAAACACGGTTATAGCGAAGTCCTGGGGACCTGTCAATTTAATTCGCTATATCAGTAATTCGTTATATCCGTACAGCGAATACGTATAAGTATATCTAGCAAATTCGCAATATGCACATTTTCCTTCAAATAATACTACCAAATATGGTAGGGAAGCAATTATTACGATACATGCCTTGGCTAACTAAGCTTTTCGTTATGAATAGAATTTCATTTGTAAATTCTTACTAAAATAAAGTCAGTTCAACATATCTTATTTTGAGATTTTTGTAAACTCGTTATAAAAGATGTAAATTTTATCATATTTTACCTCTACGGGACTCAAAATCAGTTCGCTATATCCGTAAATTCGCTATATCAGAGTTCGTTATAACCGTAAAATTTTACAAAGAATTGTTAAGAATATTGCTGGGAACCCTGAAAAACTTCGCTATATCCGTTAATTCGCTATATCCGTGTTCGTACTAAACGAGTTTTACTGTACATGTAGTATAGAGAAGAAAGACAACACTTAAACATTTGAGTACCCAGGATAACATAGTTAAAGATCTATAACTCTTTCCATTACTAAACAGCTTCATATATAAAAATGATTAAGAAATTTTATGTAACAAGACTGACAAAAACAATGTATACTGATTTCTCTGTTGTTGAAATTAGGGATTAAAATGATCAGCTTCTTTTCTGTTTTTTTTTTTAATGAATTCTGTAACACAGGCAAAAAGCAAGTGGAACTTTACTGGAAAAGCATTTGTCTAACCTTCAAGAAATATCCTAAACATGACTAATATCAGTTGTACCAATATTTCCCAAACTCATAAAGCTGCAGTGTTTTTATCAATATTTTAAATGCTGTCTTTCATCCATTTTAGAATAATTATGCATTCAAAACTTTAAAAAATGGGAAGATTTAGCTTATCTTTCAAACAAATGATCCCTTACCAGGAAACTGTTTCTATGCGACTGAGTTTTTTGGTAAAATCTAAATTGAAATTTGTTTCAAATATATGTATATGCTAATCCATGCAGAGTTTGAAGCATGTGCCCTTCAGAGAAAATCCTCTCACCTGCTTTTTCTCTAGATATAGGGCTGTATCTGTGAAAGAGATCTGTTTTTTCCTCATCAAACTGAGACAGCCCTGTATTTGGTCTGCAAGAAAATTTAACATCACCATGACACACAGATTTTTAGAAAAAATACATCATTTTTTTCAAACAAATACAAAATCAGCAATTTTTAACAGGAATAACTTGTGTGTATATAATTGTAAATTGATTTACAAACAGGGCTAATTTATGTATAATATATATAGCATTACAATAACACCTTACTTTTAATTTAAAAAAAAAAATCTCCTTTTGCATCATTACTTGTTTGTACAGAAGATCTACCACGCATCCACAGGCACCTGACGTTACTTATTTTTCTTTTAATAAAGAAAATATACCTCCTACCTAACAATAAACAAGGTATTTCATCTGAAACTCCATAAAATAAATTCCATGCAACCATATTCTTTCTGCCACCAGTCTTTCGAGGTCTGAACTTATGGACAGCGAGACCAGAAAGGCTCATCACACTTGCAAATATTCAAAATCCCTTGTCAAACTCGATCTACTGCTTTAACAATCCAAGAAATGGCTAAAGAGAGGCCAGAAGTTTACATTTGACTTGATCTAGAAAAATTCAAGATGGCCCTGATGTGTACTTTTTTTATTATTAGGTAGAGGTGTATTTTTTTTATTAAAAGAAAACTAAGTAAAGCCAGGTGCCTTTGCACAATCAGGCAAATGGAAAAAGTTTTCAATGAGAAACAGTACTGATAATCCATTCCACGTTTACTCACAGCTATAAATATAAATTAGAACATTTACAATGTGATATTTGGGACTTTCTGGCATTGCAGACAAAACAGAAGATATCAACTTCACACCTAATAAGAAGCATTCTGACGGGAGCATTGCATAAGCATTGAAGACAAACCAAAGGCAAATTTGATCAGAAACTCAAGGGACCTGCAATACCTAAAATCAGTACAATATTTTCAAGCATATAAAAAAACATTGAAGCAGAACAGACTGACAGGCAGACAGTGGGACAGAGGAATAGACTGCTGACAGAGAATAATTCTATAGATACTTAAGGTTTTCCCAACAGGGGACTAATAATAATTTTCCGTAAACTGATTGAACTCCATGAAATTTAGCAGAGTTTCCTTATGCTTATGCACGTACTTGCTCTGATATGAAATATTCAGCTTGTATTCGCTGATGGAACACAAGTTAAGCATACATGTTTAATTTCATCTTTGAGACACTGTCTACTCCAAAACCTTGATGAATATGAAATGTTTTTAGCTATTACTGTGTCATTTAGATTGTGGTCAGTTTTCCATAAATTCAACAAAATGTGTTTCTATATTTAGACACAGATAATTAATTTCAAGGTTAAAAGTTTCTAATAAATTAGACTTTCAAAAAAGACATCATTATAATTACATGTATTTGAAAATTAAAGGAAATATTTCATGAAGTTTTCCTATAAACACGGACCAAATTTCATCTATGGAGGAACTATCACAGTTTATATTTTCAGCATGTGCACTCTCAGACTGCCTTTTTTTCATAATTATACTGATTCCTGTAAATAAAGGGAAAGTAAGAAATGGGGCACTAACGCTGGCAAAATCACTAAATAATGGCTCTGAATGAAATATATCAAAATGTATTTTCTGATATTTGTGACAAGCATGGCGATACTCTGGACATGTTTTGTATGGATTGCGAGATTAAGATATGCCTCATATGTGGTCAGCAGGACCACATAAACCATAATTGGAGTAGAGCAGCAATAATTCTAGAGAGCCTACGATCTGAGCTCCAAGATCAGTGTGATAATATAAAAAATAAAAGAATCCCTCTACTGCAGGCTGATATCCAGAAAATCAAGTCCCTGAAAAAGGAGAACAAGCAGCTGGCCACTGCAACAGAAGAGAAACTTTTGGATTACACTGAAGTTCTTGCAGAACATATACAACGTATTTCTGATCAGCTAATAAATTCATGTAAAGAACTTAAGGAAGAGAATGATGAGAAATATGCGGCTAAAGAGAAAGAAATCACAACTTATTTGGCAGAATTTGAATCCTGTTTCAACCAAATACAAGAGAATGAATTCACAGATATATCACACATCCTGCAAGTAAAAAAAGGACTGTCTCAAATATCTGAACCTCTGAAATTTGAGGATGAAGCTGTGACATTTGAGATTTCCTTTCAGGTAGGCGACCAGATTGAAAGTATTTTGCAATCTATGATGGGTGAGATATCACTGCATTATAAGAACATAACATTAACAAATATATTTTCTGCAAAACAAGGAGAGAGAGACATCAAGTACATCTCTCCCTTGATAGATACACTGGCCTGGTTTCGAGAAGTTGGAACTGCTCATCACACATTGATGAACATTAAGAAAAATAGGACAGAGGCCACCTACAAGTATACAAAGTCTAACTCTAAGTACTTTCCTGAAGACTTTGTAACTTTGAAAAACGGAACACATGTTTTCACATGCCATTCACGTCAGTGTGTGATAAAAATGTCTTCCATGTGTTTGGATATTGAAGAATTGATCCCTACTACTATCACGAAATTTGCAGACATTTCTCCACTTTTTCCAGTTGGACTTTGTTCAACAGCAGCTGGTAACTTTCTCCTCACTGCAATTGACAGACTGGCATTTTCAAAAGACATATACTCTACCAAACAGCCAGAGACAAGTGTAGTCCTTGTTTTATCGGAAAAAGGGAAGGTTAAACAGGTTTATGAATATGAAAATGATGAGAAAACAAAATTATTCTTTTACCCCTACCGAATTGCAGAGAATAACAATGGAGATATTTGTGTTATTGATAGCACACATGCAGACAGAGGACACATATGACTGCCGTCACGAGAAAAGGGCCCTTAAGGTCAAATTTTCATAAATTTACTTTTTGGTAAATTTTGATAGCCGGACTCTTTCTGAATGCTAATATACTTAAATTTTGACAATATCTCAAATTTTCAGTATTTTATAAGCATTTTAGTAAGGCGCGCCCAAACAACTTTGACGTTACTCACTGAAAACGTAATGACGTCGACTGCGTCAAATTCAATTTCCAAAAATTCTTAAAATAACGTTACATGTATTTGTATAACCGCAATCGTTTTGAGAATAAAAACTTAAGAAATTTTTTTTTCCAGGCGACGAGTATCTGACTATTTCTAAGGGATTTTGAATGTTATTACTATTTCCATACTATTTTAAAGCAGATCTAGTAATATCGTAAAGGGGGGTGTGAATCTAGACAAAATCTTGGAACGGTTTATAATACATTCAGTAGGAAAAATAATACTTGTTTAAATCTACACGAATTATTCCTTAGATATAAAAAAAAATCTAACTCAATTTATAATATATATAAAGCACTTGTAACACTTAAAAATTAAGAGAGAGAGAGAGAAATAATCTCAGGACACCGCTCGCAAAACGGGGCATCCCCTCGCAAAAAAGCACTTCGATCCCGATATTAAAAGAAAAAAAATTCTTATCAGTCATCAAAATTCATCATTCACTCACCATATCACACACACACGTAACTTTTTTTTCCCTATAACTGTTACGATAGGATCAAAGCACCATATATTTTCTGTATCACCCCAAAATGAGAAATAAATGCAGATACCCCAAGATATGTAAACTTGTTCTTAAAAATGTTTATTCCGTTCATAAAAAAAAATTATGAATGCATAAATTTAATTTATGTTTCTACTTCCATGCAAGCCGAGCGGATTTTTTTTAAAATTTACTTTTTTGAATATTTTATTAAAAATGTTAAAAGCACTAAGCTTCAATTGTTTATGAAAATCCTTTTTTTCCTCCGTGACATTAGCTAATCCGACACCTAATAAAAGATTTTCACATTTCGATGCGATTGTATTAACCAATAATGAAATATTACGTCCAACACACGTTTATGTTTTTTGTATGAGGTAATGCGATTAAGTTAAAAATCTACCGCTTTAATCCATTTTTTCTTAGTTATTAGTTCAAAACATACTACTTTCTCGATATATCGAAATTAAACTAGAGGTACTGTGAGCAATTAGCTCACTAAATGATACCCCCCGCCTCCCATATGATTATAATGGCAAAGTCCATGTTTTGCGGTGGCCAGGAAACCCAAAATATTTGTCGGATCAAAAAATAAAATAGGAGGTGCACAATGGCAATATGTAATAAAGATTCTGTGAAAGTTTCATTAAATTTCACTCAGTGGCTTAAGAGGAGTTGAGGATAAGAGATGGGTACCCCAAAGCGTAACAGACAGACGGACAGACGGACGGACGGAAGGAATTAACAATTACTATATACCCTCCCGCTTTTCAAGCGGGGGGTATAAAAAATATATGACTTGATTTCGCCTGTCCCCCTACAACTCAGTGGCGTAGCATCGTTTGAAAAGAGGATGGGGGGCAGCCAGAATAAAAATTCAATTTACCATTAAAAAAACCTTGTCAACCAAAAAGTGGAGATTGTCCAAACTCGAATTCAATAAAAGGGGGGGGGGGGGCAAACGGACTTTCAATGTAGCCCCCTCCCCGATGCTACTTGCTTGCGACTGTAATATAGACAATATTTTTTTTTCAATGCAGAAATATTTAAGTTTGTTTATTAATTTCTTTCCTTACAGTCATTTTAGGATTATGATATAAACTTCAGTATTTCGATTTTAACGGAAATTTAATAAATGTCGAGATATGCGGGGTATTTAGATGTACATGTATCAGAGTTGAAGATTTCAACGTAAAACGAGACTTATTTAACTTCATATCATGATGAAATATATTTCACACTCATTAAAGTTTTGCACGAACGTCCTTTTTTCCGCAATGAACATCACCAGCGCTTAAATTTATTTTTTCATCATTCTAACATTTAGACTTCTTTGTTGTCTAAAGTTTGAAGTGGTTTATGATTTTAAACATTTTCATAACTTTTGGAAATTACACCCATAACCACTTGTCACTTATACTTTTTGCTCTCTCAGTGATTCTCAAAAGATGTCGCAAATATCTGACATTAGCCAAAAATTCGTACGTCTTTTTGCTAGCTGCAGATCTGTAGCTCTCCGAAGAAAATATTTTGACAGAGAACTACAGTGCTACCCGTTGAAAAAGATGTATATTTATTGCGCACAAAAAAATGCGCTGCTTCTCTATTTATTTCTCCATGTATATAAAATGCCATCCCAAACTATTACAAACTGTGTGTGCCTAACATATCATTTCACTGTTTTCACAACAAAACATCCCTTATAATTGTTGTTAATAGCCCTCCTGGCCCTGAAATTGAGATCATCGAAAATTTCGTTTATTTATACTGCCATTTTAGTTTGAAAGATATTCCGTCCAACACACTTCGTTCAGATGTCAACTACGAGAGTACTTTATAGAGGAGTAAGGTATTTTCTTTTAAATCTATCTTTTATGTGATTGACGTAAGAATTTGGAAGAATTAATCCAGAAGTAAGCGCAACTTTTTGTGCGCAATAAATATACAGTTTTTACCATGGGTGGCACTGTAGCTCTCCGGTCTTCCGTATTTTTCAGAAAGCTACACTTCTTCAGCTATCTTTTCGTTTTTTTTTTTTTCTCGTTTATAAAAATACTCATTCATAATATCACTGTCGATGTAATGTTGTTAATTTCTTCAAAATTGGGTATAATGTTTTTGGGAAGTCTACAATAGCTGTATTTAAGTCCTAATCATATTGCAATTCAGTTTCGAGTGGGATTTCATTCATTCATTTCATCGGAACAATACCAGGTATAAGAAAATTGAAATATGTATTTATTGGATCATTTTAAATAAGTTTTTGAAACAAAATTTTCATGGCATCCCCATCCTCTGTATTTTTTTTCTTTCTTTTCCCTTAGCATATTCTCTTACTGTTGATGAGGATTATGTTTTTTAGCTTGAAATTTAAATGGTTTTCTTTTTGTTCGGAGATTTTTTTTTTGGCATGTCTACTTAGCCCCCCCCCCCCCCTTTTTAACACACATTTTAAAATTGACAGTTCACAGTGGGCTGGCTATCGAGGTACATCAGTATGATTCACTATGGATGAAAGTTAAAATGGCTAAATACATTTTAAATTATGGTATATATTTTTCAGGGAAAAAAAGCGCTTATAGGAACGGTAATACTATAAATGCATAGACCTCACGCTCGCTCTTTCTCTCTCCCTCTCTGAAAAATAAATAAAGTACAATGACATGTGTACATGGAATTTCTCAAAAACAAATGCGCAGCATCTTTAATTTAGTCATTAATAGATATCGTTTAAAATCGCTGTTCCTAGCAATGTGCATGTCCAATGTCGCGTATATCAACATCGATCAAGTTAAATACTTAAACAGAATTATGAATAAATTGACGTATTTTAAAAATAGTAACAATATTATACTATAGCTATTAAAAATGTCCGCATCAAATTTCAAGTTTTTGTTACACTTTGAAATCCAATTTTATTTCTATATCACGAAACGCAGTTGACAATTTTTTTTACTTCCATGTTTGCAATACGCAACTTTGACGTCGTTTTCTGAGCATTGTGACGTCAAAAGATAAGGGCCCTTTTCTCATGACGGCAGTCATATGTGTTCTATCTTCGTCAGGAAAACTCAAATTCATCTATGATGGTGCAAATCAAAAGTCTAAATTCTCTCCCTTCGGAATTTGTTGTGATGCTCTCAGCAACATACTCATAAGTGACGACAAGTGTGTACACTTAGTCAACGAAAGTGGGCAATTCCTGACCTATCTGACAAGAGCCGATAAGGAGCTAAGGTCTCTGTCCATGTTTAACAGAACCTTGTCGATAGGAGTTACTGAAGGATTTGTTTATGTCTACAGATATGAACTAACTGATTCTTTGTAACCAGATCTGTGCCTTTTCTTACCTTTGACTATTAAACGCAATGATCCACAGAATAATATTTTTATAAAGGACAAACATTTCCATGCAACATTGGTTTTCACATTGTGATAAAATTGACACAAGTATATTATTTGATGCATTAATATTAGAGTACATAAAGCAAAACTCAAAGAGAAATGTTACATGTTATTCAAAACAACATCAACAATGATTTCCTACCTGGCAATGGTGAAGAGATGAGAAGAGCCCTCCTTCTGTGTTGCTAGCAAGTACATCTTCCTTCCATACATGTCGCGTTTAGAGATGTAAAAGCCGTCGTGCTTCCCTTTGTAGTTGTCTGCCCTTGTCGTGGCCATTTCCCAACTCATTCCACGATCAACATTCAGCTCCACTAAGCTGAACAAAACAATCAAGTCATCCATTAAACTTTCTTGTACCTTTGAGAAGTTTTCTTTGTTTTGTTTGCATAGAACATTGAATTCACAAACAAATCATTTTCAGTCAAATTTTTCAGTAAATATAGTGAACTACTGATACACAATCAATAGTAATGCATAAAACTGTACTTTCAAACTATTTGAGAATGTTGTATTCACATAAGGCCAAAATAAAATATACTCTTGTTTCCTGTCCCCTGACCAAAAAAATTAGGGTCGGTAGGTAGGGAAAAAATTTTATTTTGAGAAAAAATTTTATTTTCAAAATTTAATGAATGCAGAACATATAGCATGTAATAACTGTAATAACAAGAAAATGATATGTTAACAGTTTCAAAGCAAGTTTGTTAATCAAGATTTATAAAGTAAAGGTAACCTGTACACTTGTGATGTATTAATTCTGTAAATATCATTGGTCAACTTCAGTATTTTAGAAAAATAGTTATCCAAAAAATGAAAATGTAATAAAAACTTTTAGGGTCGGAGGGTAAAATGTAGGGTAGGTCGGGTGACAGGAAACAGGAGTATTTTTTATTTTGGCCTAAGTGCACTGTTCATGCATGTATTGGTTTAATGCTGTCTAAAATTACTTTTTCCATATCTTATCAGAAGATATAGATTCTAAGAAACAAAGAAAATATACAAATAAATTACTTACTTGGTAACTGCATGATTTTTGTTGAAGTCTTTAAACACTTCCTTGGGTTTGCCCACCATTTCTACAGATGATGCTGTGATGTCCAGTAAGCCTTCATTATATCTACCCTCACTCTTAGCATTGTCTATAGATACTGTCATACATTCTATGAAGTATTTAAATATCTGAAAGAAAAAGTATAAGACTTCTTTAAGCCTCTTGTCCAATATGTCATCATGTGTACATGTATGTCAAATATTTCTGAGCAAAATCACAGGTAACACCAAGACAACAAACCAATTTTTTTTTCTAACCAAACCATGGGAACACTTTTATTCCTCCAAATAGGGCAAACATGTCCATGCAATGTGACGTACATTATTGACTCACTGTTTCATATCTGATACAGTTACTTACACAGTTTTGTTTGGCTACAGACAATCCCAGGATACGATTGAGGAATCTTGAGACGTCCCCAGCATCTCGATCCTTGATCTGTATTCCTACTCTCAGGGCTTCTACATCAATCAACCCCATCAGAATTAGAGACTCCTATAACAACATAATATCAGCAGTTAATGTTAAGCATGCACAAGACAGGCATTTCATATACATGTATATTTCTTTATTATTTAAGCCTAAGCATCTCAAATCCTTGGATATTTAAATCTTCTTCTTGGTTACATTGAGTGTTTGAGAAGGTTTGAATGTGATTCTAATGTTGGTGATCTTAAATTTTAATAGTGGACTTCCTTCATTTAAGGAATTCTTGTTATTAACACAAATAGCATGCAATCTTCTATGCCTAAAACATGTCAACTTTTTTTCAAAATGATTCAGCCCTTGTTTTGGTGAAAATGCAAAATGACTTAGTCACCCACAATCATACTTTTTCGCTTCTGTAAAAAAAAATTGCAGTTCATCAAACCGACACATCATTTTGGGGAGAACTGACACATCTTACCTGCATCACGGCTAGGAAGTCTTCCTCACTGTATTTCTCAGACACAGTCTTCATGTTAATACCTGGCAGTATCTTTCTCTGTGCAAAAAAAAACAACAACACACAGTATTCAGCCATAAATGTCATTGATGTTAGTTTGCAAATATAAATCTTTTTGTAAAGCTCAAACTTAATCTAAGTTTTATTTCTTCGATTTCTTGGCTACATCTTTTCTCTCCTCTTATAGATCTATATTTTTCTAACAAAGAGGGAAACCAGATACAACTACATCTAACCTACCCTTAACCTTAGAATTTGAGGCAATTACACTCCTTTACAGCTGAGATATAAATAGCTTACTGTACAGACACTCTGGTACATAGCTCTCAGAGCATTCCTTCCATAAGGTGTATCAAAGTTAAATTCTGTCAGGTCTGCCCCTGATGCAGCTCTCCTATCTCCCTTGGTTAGAGCACCTTTAAACACGGAAACATAAAAAGATGATTAAACAAGAGGCCCATGGGCCTTATAGGTCACCTGAGCATTATGCAACAACTTTCCAGCGATTGAATTTGATCCATTTTTTAAGCCAGATGCTATAGCAATTACAATTTTGATCATCATAACTATACACTTAGTACACTTAGCAGTTGCTTAGTTTGGTTACTTATTACCCATAGGCAGGGTAGGGGAACAAAAATGCATTTCAACAAATCAGTAATATTCAGCAATAATCAGTAGTGCCGCTACCACACATGAACCCTTGACTCTTAGGCTTAGATCCACACATTGCACAATTCTTGAAAAGGCATCCTTGCTTTTCAAAAGTATTTGATTAATACCAAGGAGCAGATTTCAAACAATTCATTATTTTTTCAGTATATAAGTACAGCTCCCCCCCCCCTCTATGGTACTACTGACCCTGGGGCCTTGAAATTCACAATTCTGGAAGATTAGGGCCCTTGCTCAAAACTATATAGGTAGTTCATATGCTTAATACCAAGGAGCAGAGAAGAAAATATACAAATATTTAATGTTTTTTTTTTACTATATAATCAATAGAGCCCAGCCCTAACACCAGAACCCCTGACCCTGGGGCCATAAAATTCACAATTTTAGTAGAGGCACTCTTGCTCATCATATCTATGTACTTAGTAAATTTATTTAATACCTAAGAGCAGAGAAGAAAATTTTCAAAGAATTCGTGTATTTTCACTATATAATCAAAAGAGCCCCACCCTAACACCAGAACCCCTGACCCTGGGACCATAAAATTCACAATTTTGGTAGAGGCACTCTTGCTCATCATAACTATGTACTTAGTTAGTTTATTTAATACCCAGGAGCAGAGAAGTAGATTTTCAAAGAAATAATCCGACTTAACTCAACATGAGTTAAGTCCCGTTATGGAGACAAATAGAGATAAAAAGTTCAGGGGAGATAACTCTCACTCAAATGCACTGGCTTTATTTAGCCACATCCATTACGCATGTGCATTTGCTCTTCCTTTCCATCTTCCGTCATCCATTGAAGCTCAGCATCGAGTTTTGTCTCAACAATATTCATCTTCATCTGGTGTTCCTTTGACCATCCAACGTCGGAAATATGAACATAATCAGGGCAAATTGATCCTGGACTGAGGGCGCATCCATATTACGCGATGTGAGAATATTATCATAGCATACCTAAAAGTTAGTTTATTTAATACCCAGGAGCAGAGAAGAAGATTTTCAAAGAAATAATGCATTTTCACTATATACTTATTTAGCCCCGCCCTAGCATAAGAACCCCTGACCCTGGGGCCATGAATTTCACAATTTTGGTAGAGGACTCAATGCTGATTACAATCATGTAAACCGTTTGACTGCTTGATGTCCAGGAGTAAAGAAGAAGATTTTAAAAGATTGCATTAATTTAAGTGGTTTTGGCACCACCCCCAAGGCCCCAGGGGGGCAGGGATCATGAAATTCAAAATTTTTGTTCCCCTTCACCCATAGATGCTTTGTGCCAAATTTGGTTGAAATTGGTTCAGTGGTTGCAGAGAAGAAGCTGAAAATGTTCAAAAGTTTACGATCGATTGACGACGAACAACGTACGACGAACGACGACGGACGAAAACAGATAGCAATAGGTCACCTGAGTGACTCAGGTGACCTAAAAAAGACAACTCTGTTTTTCTGCTAACATATTTTTCTAATAATATTTTGTGAGTGTGTAGGGGGACTATTCAAAAGTTCCATCACACAATATATTTAACATACAACTTTTCATACACGAAAAATACCTTGCTATGCATGTATTTGACACCTGTTTTTAACATTTTACTCAGAAAAACTTTTAAGTTACCGATAAATATATTTGTACCTAATGACTGCAACCTGCGTGCCACAGCAGCTGCAAATCTCCTCTCACCCCCCAAATCTGTTGTCAGGAGCTTATACATAGGACCACTGAAACAAGGCACAAGAACAGAAATGTTCATTTTGTATATTATTAATGAGGAGAGCTGTTTATCATGGACATTTGACCCTTACCTTGATTGATCGACCCTTACTAAATACTTCGAATTGTTTGACCTATGAAATTTGACCCTTACCTTGATTGGTTTGACCCATGTGACATTTGACCCTTACCTTGATTGGTTTTACAAATGACCTTTGACCCTTACCTTGACTGGTTTGACCTGTGTGACCTTCCCAGCTGTTGAACAGCTTTGTCAGCACTCCATGGTAGCTCTACAGTCAAATGGATTCTCCTTCTCTGGTTGGCGCAACGAACATCAGCATGTAAGGATATACCTTGAATGATCAAGTTATGCACTTGTACATATCGTAAATTTGTTAGCACTGTGTACATCTAAAATGATCAAGCACCATATTTAACTTTTTCAAGAGTTTTATCTCAAACTATCTATGCCTATATAATCCATAGATATAATATATCTATAGTGTAAAAAATACATTTTTTGCAGTTTTGAAAAGACAATTTCAATTTAGTTTTATCATGTGCATTTTTTATACTCTGTGAAAATCTTCATCCTATGAAAATAAATGTTGAAATTCATTTAAAATTTGAATATTTTACCTGTACTGGCTGCATCAGATATAATTGCAACTAGCTTTCTTCCTTCCATAAACATGTTTCTCTGAAATACACATTACAAAACTTGAGTAAATACAATCTCCAAAAGCACCTGCAGATTAACACTACTCATCACAAAGACAAATGACCAATACAGTATCTACCTAATGCTCAACTTTTATTTAGAAATGCTATCTCATCTACAGCTATCAAGCTCATTACAAATTCTCACCTCTTGTACATTGAGACTCTCTATTCCTCCGTAACTCTCAGCGTTTGGTGTCCGCAATTCATACCGAGGCATTTCCTCTGGAGAATTTCTAACAATGCGTCCCTTCCTACCCGTCATTTCAGCCACACAGTTTGGTCCACCTAACTTGTCTATGATGTCATCCAAGGGACTGTTCAAGAAAAAATAACAGTAATTTCTCTAACTGAACAAAACTAAGTTCAGTACATGCACTTTCTTCTTAATAATTTCTATTTTGGGATAATTTTTTATCTAATGAAAAACCAGTCATCGGGATTAAATCAAGTTTCAATAGTACAGCCTGGTGAAATTTTCTTAGTCTTAAAGTTATACTCATCATAACGATATTCATCTGTACCTGTTTGGTAAGTTAATTTTTTCAGCAAAGCCCAATAGTAGATCCCTGGCCTGTTTGCTCCATTCATCCACTAAAACCTCATCCTTGTTCTTAAAGGAGTATAAAAAACATACATAGGCAAGACATTTCAAAATTTATTTCACTTTGCTGATTGCTTTTATTATACAGCTATCAGTACAAATTTTCAAAGTTAAATCAAAGATCTACTATTAATCATAGTTTAATTGATCATCTTATACTGCCTTTTATATTTGATAATGATGTGTGCATGCATCTCTTACAGTATGGAATGCTTTATGTATTCAAGGCTAAAAACCCTTTAAACAAATAATACTACCTGGCTTTCTATCATGATTGGAAAGTGTTGAGTGATGAATCTAGTGAAGATCTCCTTACAAAGGGAAACAAATCCTGAAACTTTTCCTTTGTTCTTGCTGAATTCACTTTCAAATGAAGCCTAAAAACAAAGCTTATTTTGTGAACCTTTATGTCAGTAGTGCAACCAATCTGATATTCTGCACTAAATAATGATGACCCACAGCAGGAAATCATTTGTGGACAGTAATTAATGGTCTGATATTTGCCGATGTGCCCCACAAAATGCAAGAGTGTTGACAGGTCTGCAATCATATTCACTTTGTTTATTTTGCAGGTGAATTTTCTTGTTTAGCCAAAAGATTGACATTCAGTAAATAGAGAATAAATATACAAATTGTTGATTAAGAATTTGTAAATGCTTAGCTCACAGCTGTCTCATGCACACATAAAGTTTTCAAAGAATTTTAAGAAGATAAATGTTCATCTAGATTTCATTGAATTTTGAGGTGGCAAGTGAAGAAAAAAATGTCATCAAAGGGAGAGACTGGCATGTACTTTAAGGACAAAGAATAGTTTGTTCCAAACATGATCAGAGTATATATACACACCTATACATGTATATGAGCTTAAAATATATGTCACCAAATAGTGTTGAAAAAATGAAATATTTCCCTAAAAAATCTGTACAATTTCATTTTACTTTGCAGAAGCCGTACCTCTCCAGTGCTTTGTAGACCAATAACTACACAACATCCATTCTCCAGAGCTGTCTGAGCTTCTTTGACAATAGTGGGTATCTTCATACCAATGCTACAAGAATTGCAAAAAATTTTAGGTTCAAGTACTTTAAATATTGCACACAATATTCTCATTTTGCCAATTCACATCTAAAATCAAATTTAACACTGCATTAAAATCTCCAAGTTCAACTCCCATGATCCTACTTTGTCAAATACATACTTCAAAATATATAATAATTTCCTACATTCATGTCAGAAACATGCACGATAAAAGAGTTGCACTTGGTGGTTTACATGTTTTAAATTACATCCCATATACTGTAAATCACTTTTTATTCACGAGAACTTTATTTTCGCGTATTTACGCGAGACGGCATGCTCGCGAAAATTTTATTCTCGCGTATTATAGAATTCCTTAAGATTATATAGAGCAATGACCACATTTCGTGAAAATTTTGTCTCGCTAATAAGGAGTCAATGACTATCTCGCGGAAATAAGGTGTCGCGAAAATTAAGTGATCTACAGTACAGAAAATGTTGAACTTGAAATGAAAGTTCCCAAAGACAGAGAATATAATTACTATTACAGTAAAACTGTCCAATCTGACACCTGAAACACTGTGAATTCCGACGTTAAATTTCTTTACTATACTCACCGTCAATAGAAACGCAACACCCTAATTTAAGGGGTGAAAATTATGTACGGGATATAACTATGTACCAAAAAAGTTAGGACATCTTTTACTTTGCCAAATCAGTTATTTAACGGTTGAATGCTTTTCATTCCATTACCGGAAGTTGATTTTTAGCCCCCTGAACAGAAATCAAAAATTAGCATTTTAATAAAATCATGGACAATATTTTGGCTTTTCAAGGTTTTGTACCTGTTAATCATAAGTATTGTACTAAAAGTCCGGAAAAATATCCTTCTTTCTTTTCCGGATGTGATGCCTGTATTTCCTCAAAGTAACTGAAAGCACGCATTTTCATAGCTAATGTTGGAAATTGTCAAAATAAAGAAACGCGAGAGCTACAGATGCAAATATACACTACATAACGACTTTTCGGGCCCATATGTTTCAAAAGCATGAATGACAGTTCCTTGACCGGAAGTCCAAGGGTTACTACACTACGCCAAGTTAGAGAAAATTCGACCTCAGTATCTGTAAAACAGGCATTTAAAGATGCACAAAAATATTTATTTCGCTCAGGTTAAGACATTGATAAACCTACTGCATGGTTGAATTCGGGCTGTGTTTGTTGTACCTGGCGGACTAGGACGTTTTAATTAAATGGTCGGAAGGGGGGATGTTTTAGAATTATGTGTTACTTTATAAGGTTTAAAGATAAGATTAAGAATGAATACATGAATGTAAAAAGTAAATTTACAAAACAATGATACTTCATTTAAACTTTAAATGTTATCTTTAGACCTTAGAAAGTAACACATAACTTTAAAAACATCCCCCCTTCCGACCATTCAATTAAAACGTCCTAGTCCGCCAGGTACAACACAAACAGCGTGAATTCTATCATGCAGTAGGTTTATCAATGTCTTAACCTAAGCGAAACAAAACTTCTTGTGCATCTTTAAATGCCTGTTTTTCAGATACTGAGGTCGAATTTTCTCTAACTTGGCGTAGTGTAGTAACCCTTGGACTTCCGGTCAAGGAACTGTCATTCATGCTTTTGAAACATTGGGCCCGAAAAGTCGTTATGTAGTGTATATTTGCATCTGTAGCTCTCGCGTTTCTTTATTTTGACAATTTCCAACATTAGCTATGAAAATGCGTGCTTTCAGTTACCTTGAGGAAATACAGGCATCACATCCGGAAAAGAAAGAAGGATATTTTTCCGGACTTTTAGTACAATACTTATGATTAACAGGTACAAAACCTTGAAAAGCCAAAATATTGTCCATGATTTTATTAAAATGCTAATTTTTGATTTCTGTTCAGGGGGCTAAAAATCAACTTCCGGTAATGGAATGAAAAGCATTCAACCGTTAAATAACTGATTTGGCAAAGTAAAAGATGTCCTAACTTTTTTGGTACATAGTTATATCCCGTACATAATTTTCACCCCTTATATTAGGGTGTTGCGTTTCTATTGACGGTGAGTATATTTTACTACTTTCCATGTCTCTAACATTCTACAATCTGACACCCTGTCTATTCCAACACAATATTTGTTTCCAAGTGCTTGTCAGATTAGACAGGTTTCACTGTACAATATTTTTTTTAAAATTACCAGGTATCTATTTGCTTATTTATTCTATGTATATCTTATCATCTGCACATAGAAAAGGATACATGTATCATATACATGTATTTTACTTTCAACACACAGTATAACGAGTTCTGAGCTGTTAGCTCATAACATACTTCTTTAATAACAAGAGATGTTTTTTATAACACTTATGCCCCCCTTCCTCAAATAATTGGAATTTTTCGAAGTCCAAAGGAAATAACTCTATCAAAAATGGCTTGATCATACCAAGATCAAATCTTGACCTAGATATTCATATGATAAATCTCTATTCCAAATTTAACTTCAATATGTGCAACCTCTTTGAAGAAATGAACAAAAACTGATGGTGGACAGACAGACCGACAGACAGCAGCAAAGCAATATGCCATAAAGACTGACCAGAGGTGTTTGAAGAATCTCTGATGACAGGACCAGAACTGTGACCAGATCCTGCTGCCGCTGAAGTTAGTTCTCACTATGGCACTCTCCAAGGCCTTCTTCAACTCATTCCTAGAGGGACAGAATAATAATTGTATTCTGAATAAATGTACCCCCTTGATTGTTAAAACTAGTGATGTACCATAGAGATATGATTGCTAAATGCTGAAACAGAACATAAAATACTACAAAAGCATCTAAATGATTTATAAGACTAAATACATGTACAGATCTATTACAAAATAATTCTGTGATTTTCTCTCAGTTTCTATCACTCTAGTCTTAATTTGTACTCATTTCACCAAAAATTATCTTTATTTTTTCTTGAAAATAAAAATATATTTTTCATGAAATAACAGACCAGACATGGGCAGCTGTATCATAAATCTTCCTCTGCTCTTCTGTGAGTGGGATTTCCACTGTCGAGAACTGTTAACAAAAATAATACATTCATTAAATCAATTATCACTAGTCTTCAGGTGGAAATTAAATATTCAAACAATCAATTAATGAAAAATTTTAATTTCTTTTTTTTTTCCAATTTCATGAAAGGCACTTCCAATATTTACATACTCACAAACTGTAAATTCAGTCAAACTATATATCATTCCTTACTTATAAAATTGTTAAATTAAAGTTCAATTAAAAGTCAATTATCCTTTAACTAAAATCAAATACTCTTGATTAGGGATGGGTATCGCCAAAAATTTCATATCGCGATATATCACAATTTTTTCCCCACAATATCACGATAATATCATAATATTCTTATAAGCAGTTTTTACAATGATTTTATATGAAAAGTCATTATTTTTCTAAAAAAATATGCTAGAAAAACAAAATTTTACTTTCTTGAAATTTTTATGTATACAAAATCAATTATGTTTGGACGGTAAGATGCCGTTCTTTTCACTTTTTAATCATTTTTTATACTTGCTGGAATTGTAATTTGAAAGATTGAACAAATATATGAATAATTTTTTGATTTTATAATATGTACCTAAAGACCGGTATTTAGATCTCTGTATCACGATACGTATCACGCAACAAAAAATCGCGATATACCGGTATACCGATAAAATCACACATCCTTATTCTTGATAAACAATTCTGTTTCCACCTACCTCGGCCTGTTTGTAGCTCAGTCCCCTGGACACATACATTCCTGACATCTTCATCTCCATGGCCAGCATCTCTGCCATTCCCAGCCCTTTCTTCTGAACAAACTCAATAAACTGTTCAAAGGATCGGAACTGGGCCCCCACACCCCACAGGCCTAGCCTCTCCATAAATGCCTACAAAGCACCATGCTCTCATGAGGAATAGTCAATTGTATGTTAGTAATAATACTGAATAAATCATACAGATAAAATTATCAGTTTCCAAGAATTTTCATTACACATATACATGTATTCAAAACAAGAAAAGAGCAAGAGATGTTTGTAAAACACTTATCCCCCCCAATGATTGTGGATTTTTTTTAAGTCCAAGGAGCATAACTCTGTCCAAAATGGCTGGATCATATCAACATTTTGCCAACAAATATACATGTATTTGTGTGTCAACAAATGCTTGACTTTCTTTTCACATGACTGGACAGCCTCTTATGTGCAGCTCTTACCATATTCTTAACATCTGTGACACCAGTGGCACTGCAGTAAAGCACTCTTGCTTTGGGTAACAATCTACAAGACCACCACTCAAATGCATTTGTGTATTTACAAATATATATATCATACTACATATCTATAGTCTACATGTAATTCAACCTACAATTTTAGTATACAAATGTACAATACATCGCAGCATGTAGACATCTTACCTTTGAATTGTTGTGACAGCTAAGGCTACCTTAGTGCTAGCCTGCTCTTTGCCCTAATGGGGAAAAAAAACATATTCAAGCAACATTACTCTGTCTCTCTTTAGTAAATAATCATTCATATCAGTCTCTCCAATAAGATTAACCACTAGATAAAATCTGACAGCATTTTCTACTATAAGAGGTTTTTTATTTGTTTACTTACAGGGACAAAATTTTTAGCCTTGTGACATTCATCAAATACCAGACATCCATCAAACTCCTCCCCTCCACACCAGTTCACCAGCTGTTGTAAACGACTCTGTTTTGAACCATTGAAGACACCTTAAAAAAAAATAAATTATCATTTTCCTTGTATCAATTACCAATATAATGCACATACATGTACATAAATCAATTTATTTAATCTGACCTAGTAGAACTCTGTACAAGATACTATTATAAATTCAGACCAATTAAAATTTGACTTTTAAGTTCAATTTTAAATTTCATTTAGGTAAAAATCTATGGTGAGCATATACAGTACAACTGCATGAAGTATTTCAAAATATTTGTGATGAACCATGCCTGCTTACCTCTCTGAACTGAAGATACCAGTGTAGCATATGTACTGAACACAACTCCTTCTTTAAAGTCTGCAGGTAATCCTAACACCCTGCAAAGAGAAAACAAAAATTATCTTCCTCAACTCTTGTTTAAATAGTCAGCACTGTTTGGGAATTTTCATAGACAGCTACATCTAGGAAAAAAATTATTTGAAACAAATTGCACTTTAATATAAAATCTATCTAAAAGTAAATTCTGTTTTTGGTAATCCATAAAGAAAATTTTTTGATATCACTTATACATGTAATATGTCAAACCATTCCTTTGATCCATTTAACTTTTCTATATTTAGAAAGCTACCAGATATACAGATATATATCAGAACCTTGTTTGTCTGTCCAGCTCCTGACATCCATCAATAACTCTCACGTGGCAACCAATGTCTGATAAATCTCTGAAAATCAAAGATCAAAATTCTGAAAATTTCAACACATGGTAAGATTTCAAGAAGAGTAAAGAATATTTCATTAACTCATGAAAAATATTCAGAATGTTTGATATGTCCATGAAAATAAACTCAAAGTATATGATAAATCAATTTAAACAAAATTCAGAAAATCTGACAAATCCTTCTATATAAATTCAAAATATATATCAGTTATATTGCTATAAATAAGGCATATTAATTCAGGATGTGTGTATCATGAAAATCCATCTGAAACGATCATACTTGTGAAATAAAAATGAAAATAAGTGCCTGTAGTAAAATCAACACTGTATATAAACATTTTTTCAAAGTGCAGGTTTTTACCTTCGGCTATCTACAATTAAATCTGATGAAATGGTGAACCATATATGTTTTGTTCTCCCCCTGGCATAGTTGTCAAAGATAATCCCAGAAATCTACAATTGATAGAGCATTCAACTTTATAAACTGTTGATGAAAAAAAACAGCAATAAATATATAGCTCCACTGTTCATGACAATGTCTTGCTATTCATGGCAGTATTGAACTGTTTGTGCAGTATCTACATCAACTGCAAATTGTACATCTTAAAAATTTACAGTAAAAATATTGACTTGAATGTAAGCTAAAGTAATGACATCTAAATCTTGAATTTAAAACATAGTATTACGTTACTGTGCATTTTCCTTGAGCAAAGAGAAATCATGAATCACCTGTCGTCCTTTTCCTACACCTGCAGCATCACCAATAAAGAAGCCCGCTCTTTGTCCACTGGGTAATATCCTCATATGCTGCTGACACTAAATCATATAGATAAAGCCTTGACATTGTTCCAGATTATAATAGCCACACACATATCACCATCTTATTTTCAAATTATATAATCTTTTTAAGATATGAAAACAATACAAAAACAACTTTCCATATTACTCAGGTACTGTATACTATAGAACAATATTATCATTCTTTGTAAATCACTCAGAGATTGAATATAACATTTTAATGCATTTATCATATTTGATTCATGAATTTCACTGACCTGAAAAAGAATCCATGCCTTTTACATGCATTCAAATATAAAAATTTACTCTGAATTCTTTTACTCGTGTATATGGATATGTAATACAAAGACAATAGATCCTCCTTATTACATCATTATCATTTCATACATTTCTTTTATACATATACATCTAGATATCAAAGCATGTGCTTGTGAGAATAAACATGATTCTCTGTATCATAGAAAAATATAGACGTACAGCATAAAGTACTCCCTCTAACTGTAAGCTGCTGAGTTTCCCCTCCTTGATCACCTCCTCTGGCAGGGAGTCTGTCAATGGGTAGGTAGGGTCAGGCTGACTAAGGGCCTGGGAGGAAAAATAACAATATAATACAGGTATCTGTTAGTTAAATATGTAAATCAAGATTGATGCTTACTTTCACTATGTTTCTTGAAAAGATTTATTTCAAGACGGAATCAATTTTCAATATTTTTCCACACTTATGAAAGTTTTGTGTGCCAATATTGCAAAAGGAAAGAGAGAGTAGAGAGGTTGAGATTTCATACGTGTACGTGTACGTGTACGTCTAGTAGGGGAATCCCCTAAATTCCTCGCGTATTACGTCATCAGTTTTAGTGATGATAAGTTCTCTACACGTTCCTGAAACTTGTAGGGCGGCGTCTACACGTAAGTACAAACTTGTAGCTTTTATAAGAAAAATACGTCTATTCATGTATGAAATTTTGATTGTTATACTTTATTCGGGATATTTAGTTTCATAACTACGTGTTTTAAAGTTGTTTTATTTACAAACTCAAGTCAAAATGGTGTCATAAAACTTGAATGTTGAAATAAAGACCCCGATCACCTCTCACTAAATGAAGACACGTTTAGCAGGGATTTTATTACTTGTATGAGGTTTACTTTTCATTTTTTTTTTATTATTTTACTATTCAGTTCCAATTATCTCCTACTTTTTAAAAATACCAATAAGTTAAGTGGCACTAGAGGGGGGTGGGGGTATTTATTACTGATTTTTTTTTCGCGAAGCAAAACATCCAAACAGGAGTTAACTTTCCCAACGTTTAGTAATTAAACTTAAAATTATATTGATCTCTTACCTCCTGGTAAACAGTAAAACTTTGATTGGCCAGGACCTCAAACTCTAAAAAAAAGGGGGGGGGGTAACAGTTTACTAACTTGCGTAGCTGTCGCACACTTAGAAAGCGCATCGTATTTTCATACTACAGTACATTAATAGAAGCTTTCCGGAATATATCGAATATGGATCATATACATGACATATATACTTAAATCTTTTCAAAGGTAACATTTCAAGTTCAATTTCTAAATGTACTTTTAAGTAAAATGGTTTCCACGATTTTTTTTTTCAGCCGATATTGGGCCTGTTATATGTACATTCAGTCAATCACGTGCAAAAAGGTGTATATCTAACCATGGATTCGGGAAGGAAAAAACAATTTAGGTTTTCAGAGCAAGACGACATAAAACTTTTGAGGTAAGAATTACTTAAAGTTAAAAAAGAAAACAATTCAAGTTTCTAACGAACAGAAAAAACATACCTAAGTTTTACTACTGTAACATTTTAGACAAATGTCAAAGATGTGTTTTACCAAAATTTTTATTTTTACCCTTGAAATAATTTTTCTACCGTATTTATTTAAGTTTCTTATCTATGTGTTTTTTACTTTCACTAATTTTTTTAAAAAGGAATTGATAAATGTAATACATTGTCTGAAAAATATAAATATATATTTTTAAAGTTTTAGATAAGTAAATCATTTTTTTTTGTTCTAACTTGTCTTTAGAGAGGTTATCAGCAGGAACCCTCTCAAAGAAAGGGGCAAATGGGCAGATATTTCATCAGTTATATCCCGGAATATCGATGCACGAAGGGTTAGAGAAAGGACTCTTCTTCTTATAGACCAAAGGAAGAAGTTTAACAGCTCCTCTCTCAAAAAGTATGCAGCAAATTATCTAAATTAAGCATGTTAAGAATGTACATTGTTATTATGTAATAAGCTTGTCTTTATTCCTGTTCATTTCATACCTGTAATGTACAGAACTTTAGAAGTTCTACGTATCTAAATATATTGTTTCTTAACTCAGAATTTGAATTTACTTTTTAGACTTTAATTTGAAATCATTAACACATTGTATTTTTGCAATGTTATTATCACTGTAGATCTGGTGTAGATGAAACCTATGGAGAGAAAGAAATGCTTTTGGATGAAATAATAGAATTAGCGAACGATGAAGAGGAGAAAAAAAGGGAAGATAAATCCAAAGCAGTAAAAGAAGAGAGCATGTGCAAGAGTCTTCGTAAACGGGCACTCGAGAACCTGACACCATCCAAAAGTGGTGAGGTTTTTTTTCAGATAGAGAGAGAGAGAGAGAGAGAGAGAGAGAGAGAGAGAGAGAGAATGACGTAATTAATATATTTTTTGTTTACATGCGCATACAGTTCTTGTAACTTTATTTCATATAATTATGATAAATCTCTGTGAAAGTTGCCATTTACATATAGTTGTGTTTTACATAATTATTTCTTCCGTTCAAATCCAAGGATAAATTCATACTAGCTAGTTGCTTTTGATATAAAAGTCCATTAACTGAAATAACTTTAAAAATGGTATGTTAACAATCTTTATGTATGATCACTAAATTTTTGCGAGACTGACGTCTCGACATTTACTCTTTTGACAAACTTTTAGCAAATTGAAGTAATTGCTGTATAAATCTTTTACTATTTTACGAGAATTAATTTCTTGCAAGGAAGCTGGTTAGAGCCAGGTAAAAATATTCTGGCGGCCGCCACTTAAATAACTGGCGGCACCCATATAACTTCTGGCGGTCCCCAAGACCGCAGGTTAACTATTCAATCTACATATATGTAGTTAATCTATTTATCGGCGGCCGCCAGCTAAAATATTTTTCTACCTGGAACCTACCGACTTTCTTAGTCTCGCGTAATCACAAGGTAAAAAAATCTCTTGAATGAAAAATTATTTTCCGTTGATGATATATGTATGTCTTAATCGATTATTTTGTTTTGATTTTTACTTAGACGAGGACCAGCGAAATAACAGTAAAATGCCTAGAAAGTGTTCAAGTGTAATATCCTTTTTGAAAGAAAAAGCAGAGACGGAAAAACAATCCAGAGATGAGGAATTTTCACTCCGTCGAGAGCAGCTAAATTTGGAGAAGGAGCGGTTTGAACTGGAGAAACAGGAGAGGCTTCAAAGATTGGAGACTGAAAAGCAGCAGACCAAAATGATGTTAGAACTTTTCTCAAAATGTTTAAATAAATAAATGGATTATCTTAAGCATTTACCTAGCTTTTCTCAAAATATTTATATAATTTATATTTAAATAGATCATCATAGGAATTAGCTAGCCATGTAATAAAAATACGATGTAAATGCTTAAAATTTCCTTGATGTTTTTAAAACATGAACAAGAAATCAATAAAAAGCATAACAACGAAAGAATTTTATTTCAATATACCTACATTGTTTAAGAATAAATAGAACCATGTAACGGTTCGTAAAATGTACAGCGATATCACATACACTTTATGCCATGTATTCCTCAAGTGTAGGAGGTGGAAGATTAAAGTACTCGCTCGTAACACTACCATACAGACAGGTGTGGCAATTTGTGAGCAATGATGCTACAAGATAGTACTTTGCCACAGGTTGTAAAAATAGTTTCTGATTTTTCTTATAGTCAACGAAAGCAAACAGAGAGAGGATTTTTCCGAATGTCCATTCAACGCTAGAACGGAGCTTTGACATTCTACAATTAAATATTCTTTCCTGATTGCTGAGAACAGCTCCTTTGAAAGGTGTGATAAGGTGCACACGCAACGGATAAGCAAGATCGCCGTAAAGAGAAAATACTGTACCATCGTTCATTGTCATGCATTGTTCAAGTTTTGGAAGTAGTTCACTCATACGTAGCATCGCAGAATCATGGCGCTTTGCCTCTATAGGGCCATACATGTTTGCGATTAAACCATTAGGTATGACCACAGATTGAAATTTTAATCCATGCACCCTTTTGTGTCCACTGTAGACTAAGTTTTGGTTCGTCGAAGGTCTACATATCGGCCTGACGGTTCCATCTATGAAACCCCAGCAGTTGGGGAGAGGTCCACCAATATCTGATATGGCATCAGCATACATTCGAAGGTGTTCTTCGTCCAGCCAACTTTGATTCAGGTCACTAAATTTACCCGAATGTTTGTGGTACAAGTAATCCAAAACAGTATTTGAAATGTATGAAAGTTCTGACTTCGAACGGTTGAACAATGGTTTCATGTCATCAAGCCTATTCGGATATGACAAGCGCCGAAGCAGTATCATGACACCCTCTGTAGAAGCCACCCGAGTACCATTCGGGCATACGAATTTGTCTGGAAGGGACAGTGCCTCGCAAAGTCGAGAAATATCATTCTTTTGAAATCGAAAGAATGAATAAAACGCTTCTTCAGATAAATTTTCTAGATTTAGCTGTTGACTTTTGACATCGTCTTCCTTAATTGTAGAGATGAGCAGCAAATCATCGTCTTCACATAGACAAGCAATTTCCAAAGCATCTGCCATTATTTACGGAAACGTCATAGACGAAAATGACGTCATTTCTGAAGACATCGAAAATAAAGTGCGCGAAATAATCGTACACGTTCTCGTTACACGTCATTAAAATCTCAACAGACAAAATACGAAAACGTGTACGTGTACGTCTAATTATCCGTACACGTACACGTACGCGTACACGTTTAAAATCTCAACCTCTCTAGTGTGTGCCAATATTGCAAAAGGAAAGAGAGAGTATGTGTATATGAATGAAAATAATAAAATAAACTCTTATAAAATTTAGAAACACTTAAAGTCAATAATAGAAGAGATGGAAATCATATGTATTTAACACCTCTTCTATTATTTGGCCTACCTAATATGTCTGCACTCCTATCTATCTCTGATTCTATATAATTTTATGGCAACTTACAGCTAAAGGACCAGCCTCCACAATATCCCCCGGGTGTGGACAGCAGCCTTTGACAATTTCTTTATGCTGGTAAACTGAGAATACCTCAGAACTAAAAGAAATGTAGACATATTAAAATCACAATTCCTTAATTTAAACTAAAACCATATTTTATTTATATGTATGTAAATTACGGAACATTTGATATTATTGTTCTACAAGCAAAGCCTATTTAAGGAATGACACAAATAATCTTAGCAATATTCTATTTGAACATGTTTGCAAGGAAAACTGAGATAAAATGTAAAATACCTGACGGCCTCTTGTACACCTTCATCTTGCATCTTCACCAGTTCCTCGTTTTCTTTGTTTGCTGTGGGAGATGTAGCTCCTGCTGCTGTTTTAGTTGGGGGGACAGTTGTGTACATAGCATTCAGCTGATCTATTTGCTGTAGAATGGGATGAAGTCCAGCTGGCGACCCAGCCATTATATTCTGGTAAGGTGTTGCCATCTCTCAATTTAATATCTGAAGAATTTTTAATAAGATGATTTAAAAATTTCCCTAATCAACAAATACCTTTTGTTGTAAAAAAAAATATATTTAACAACTCCACTTTTCATATACCTACTGCCTAATGTTTCGAGTTTACTGTTCATATATTTATGAACTTTTGCGAGAATCACTGACATTGGACAACTTACTTTTACTCCAAGAAATTAATGGAAACTCTTTTAAGGTATAAGTATTTAGCTTACTTGTTAATAAAACGATAATAATGGGCCATTTCCAAGTCCATATAATGTTGTCTAAGATGGAAGTGGAAATAATCCTACCCGCAAACCCTGCTTTCCCACCTTAATCAAATTCTGTTTTTTCTTTTAAAATGTATTTTTCTCTGTTTGATTCCTTCAGAAAATGATAACAAAAGGAGATACTGTAAACCAACTTTTATTCGTGTGCAAAAAATTTTCACGTAGTTCGCAAGAGCCTCATCATCGTGAATATTTCTTGTTGCGAACCAATCCTTAAAGTGCATGTGTCTATTAACAACAGATCCAAAAAGGCTTGATCACGAAAATTAATTGTCGCAAACTAGATTATCCCTGGTAAATCACGAGATAAAGTCGTCGCGAATGAAAGTTGGTTTACAGTACTTTCTCTCATCAATAAGGAATTTTAAATGTTATTGACCTCCCATCATTGCATGCTTGTAAATAATGGAAGCACCCCTAATACCAAACTCTAACCACTTATAGGGTTTCTTATTTTTTTTATTATTTTATATCACCTTACTTAGTGCTGGCTTAAATGTCAAGGTAAGCTGTCAACTGCATAAGTCAGTGCTTGAATTGAGCTTCTACTATCATATTGCTTATTGATGGTTTGTGTTCGTTTCACTGTCTGGATTTTCAAAGTATTTACAGACCTGTTTACCCATATCGTCGTCTCTCAGTATTTTTGATTAGATTTCTCCGTAAGATTTGGCATTTGCCAGTAAGATTTAACTTTCCGTCGATTTTACAAATATTAAAAGAGAACAACTGATTTTTTTATTACAAAAACTAGTTTTAACAACATGGTCTTTAACATTTTATAATACCACAGCATTTTGACAACCCGACATCACTTAAGTGTTTGACATTTTTCTCTTTTTTACCGATTCAAAAGTGTGAAAAGAAGACAGATCATAACGAAAACTAACTGCTAAGTTCCCAACAAACGTATTTCCTATTTCCGTATTTTCATGATAGCAAAACGTGAGACGTATTTTTGGCTAAAAATCCGTACAAAATACGGCGAAATCGTGAGAGTAAACAGGTCTGTATTTACCGTTTTGTCTCACATTCAACTGATGAGTTACAACTTAATTATGTGTGTTATTTGACTGATCAACAACAAATTTAAAGCATCCATATTGAACTTTAAAATCGTGCAGTTGATTACACTCTTGACCAAGCATACGATAAACTTCGCCATTTTTAATTTTACTCTGTTTACATTTACGTTGTCCTATTACCATGCTTACAAACCTTAGCTGTAATATCATTTCACTGATTGAATATGCTATTCAATATTCATATTGTACACAGATTGAACATTTTTACCATAAAAAGCACAGCATTAAACCGTATTGCGTAACTACATCTTCAAAAAATTTCCAACTCTGCAGTTTTTCCCGCCAACTGGTCAAGCCGTTCGTCAAATTATTCTGCTCTAGACAAGTCGTTCATAGGAAGAACTATGAGAAGTATTGTTTAGTACTGTTTAGTACTGCTTAGAAGTATTGTTTTTCAGATTATCAAAACTGTCCATCTTTCTACAAAATACGTTATAAATTGTTATTTTTTTCCAATAAAATATTTTAAGATATAATTTGTGGTAAATACTAAAACTTTTACCCTATAATTTAATGTGATAAGATAAATAATGAAGACAAATGCGTTTTTTTACTTTATTTTTTAAATCAAACATGTACATTGTTGATAATTAATTTTTTTGTGTATTCTCTATAAAAAAGGAGATACGAAAACTGCTCGGTGTGCTATTTTTTAATTAAAATCAAATGATACAACTGCATGATTTCTTTTACATGAATATACATGTACTAATTAAAGAATGAACTGATATAGGCATATATGCATGCACTGATTTCTTTTTTGCCATCATATAACAAAATGTTTTTCTTTTTCTTTCCATTTATTTTCACATGGATTTTCAAATTCGCAACTTCTTATAATCCCCGACTCTGAGATTTTCTTGTCATTGCTAGGTAAATTTCATTTAGCAAGAGTTATGTTTCTTTTCACTATACTTTCATCACTTTCCACCCAAAAAAGTTTGATGATCAAACTTTCATACGCATATACTTCATTATGCCTCATTGCCCAGAGTCCTGAAGAGTCTATTTCTTTTTTAAAATCCGGACCAGACTAATAGTATGCTTCGTGTTTATTATCTCTAAAAATTAAGAGATGTACTTGGGTATAATTCTTTAAATTCATTACATATATAGCTTAAATTCCCAAATATACCTGTATTTTATTACAACCACGTGAGACTGATATTGCACATCCAATGTTTCATAGAAGTCATCTAGCTATTTTGTAAAAAAAAAAAAAAAAAAAAATTATCTATCCTTAAACCGTAATTCAATGCCCACACGTTCTTAATATCAAGACTTTAATTCAAGAATCTATTCAAAGAGCTCTCGAAATTTAATCATTCTGTTGTCAATCAATGTCGGAAGTTTGAGAATGTGTATGTGTGTGGGAGGGGGGGATGTTCTTTGAAAGGCTGCCCCCCCCCTCAGTCAGATCATATTATTGTGGTCACAGGCACTTGTTTCGGAAATAAATTCTTAACCCATAGTATAAAAGTCGCAGGCACTTGTTTCGGATATAATTTTTTAACCCATAGTTTAATAGTAACACTATTTTTACTATGGGTTAAAAATATTTCCGAAACAAGAGCCTGTGATTGTGATGCACTAAAAAATTGATCCAGAAGAAAGTTTCAATTAGACAATATTACCCCCCCCCCCCCTTCAGTCAGATCATAGTATTGTGGTCACGGGCACTTGTTTCGGAAATAAATTCTTAACCCATAGTATAATAGTCGCAGGCACTTGTTTCGGATATAATTTTTTAAACCATAGTTTAACAGTAACACTATTTTTACTATGGGTTAAAAATATTTCCGAAACAAGTGCCTGTGATTGTGATGCACTAAAAAATTGATTCAGAAGAAAGTTTCAATTAGACAATATTTTATTATGAATAATCATAAATTGATTAAACAGCAGGGCCTGCCTAAGTCTTACCGTCAGAAAAAGTTTAACCCGCAGCCCATATAAGGCCATCCCCGAAGAAATACTTCCGACAAGCAATTTTCTTTCCCCCTTCGCCTTTAAAAATGATACTACGAGGGGTTATCAAAAAGTTCGTGGACTGAGACTATACAATTAATACTACTATGTAGTCTGTGCGTAGTTTATAAGAAACATAAAACAACAAAAAATAAAGAAATGTTGAAAATTTTTGCTTGATATTTTCAATATTTGCCAAATTATTATAAAACTAGAGGTATTGTGAGCAATGAGCTCACTAAATGATACCCCCTTCTACCATATGGTTATACATGTATAATGACAAAGTCCATATGTTTCGCTGTGGCCGGGAAACCCAAAATATGCTTCGGATACAAAAGTAAAATAGGAGGTGCACAATGGCAATATGTAATAAAGACATGGACTTTGTCATCAGTTATAACCATATGGGAGGCGGGGGGTATCGTTTAGTGAGCTCATTGCTCACAGTACCTCTAGTTTGTCTCGACACGTTCTGTAAAATTTTCGATGAAATTTCATAGAACTTCCAGAATGAGATAAAAATTATGGGACAGTAGTGACCTAACACATACCTGAGTTAACTGGATTTTTGGATGTCAAATGTTCATGATATCCAAAGAGTTTTTTAACAGTAACAAACAGTAGTGACCTAACACATACCTGAGTTAACGAGATTTTTGGATGTCAAATGTTCATGATATCCAAAGAGTTTTTTAACAGTAACAAACAGTAGTGACCTAACACATACCTAAGTTAACGGGATTTTTGGATGTCAAATGTTCATATCCAAAGAGTTTTTTAACAGTAACAAACAGTAGTGACCTAACACATACCTGAGTTAACGGGATTTTTGGATGTCAAATGTTCATATCCAAAGAGTTTTTTAACAGTAACAAACAGTAGTGACCTAACACATACCTGAGTTAACGGGATTTTTGGATGTCAAATGTTCAT
>PRKT01000005.1:3694125-3774727 GCA_003671525.1 Saccostrea glomerata | reverse complement strand
CCCCCCCCCCCCTGTTGCTACGCTCCTGTAATGTCAGAATGTGCATGGATAAAGTGTTATATTTTTTATGTCAGCTTTATATAGAATTCAAAAAATCTTCCTGAGTGTTCTATGTTGTTCAATGCAGCAACATCTTTGCTAAGTATTCATGAGGAGGCTAGCATATCAGAAACCTTTGGCTAGCAAAGATGATGCAGCAAATACTTTAGATAGTAGAAACATAGATCTTCATCATATAAGAGAGAAATAAATTATATATATAGTGCATTGTACTTCGCACATGAACCTTTCACACATCCACAATAAAATGGCAACACACAATCGTAGTAAAATAGTTTGTTTATTTTTCACAAGTATACAATAAAAAACTGTGTAAAAATACCAATAAAAGTATTATTAAACAACAAAAATATTTGCTTCAAAAGTTGCATTAGTATCACAAAAAACGCCTACAATGTACTGTACATGTGTATATAAATTCCACCGACTCTAAACCGCCGTATAAAAAAAATCAATATTACAATTCACTAACATTCTGCTTGTAGCAATATAAAATATATTTTATAATTAATAAAAATGAGTTACTTTGTCAAAATAAAAATAATTCCTATGATGCTATGAGGTTAAAGAAACAAGCTGCTTATACGAATTCCATATCCCCTTCCGTCCTCCACCTGGGACAACCTCGGTTCCAACAACGGCGCATTTCCGGTTTCTACCAATACTTTCTTGTGCTTGTATCTGTCGCATCACTTCATCTGGAGGAAGGGCATTTTCTCGATCCTGAAAGTTAAAAAAAAAATGAAAAATCAATAAAATAAAAATAAGTTTGAAATATTTAACAGTCTGCTGATAAAATTTCTGTTGCTTTTTTCTGGAACGTAATTAAAAAAAAAAATTATTTTATCGACAGCTGTTTAAAAATACTACAAATAAATTAAATATGCTTACCTGTTTACTTGCAATAAACAGAACTGGAATGTTATTAGCGGCCTCCAAACTCAGAAACCTTTTCAGTTCGTCAGCATTCTCTTCTAACTTCGCCTTGCTTGCCGTTGAATCCACCACCCAAACTATGACATGGATCCCTTTTACAAATTCCTTCCAATAAGTTCTACACATTTCTGATCCCCCAACTACAAAGAAATTCAAATGCTGATTATCCTTGTTATATTAAATTATGATTTATGAACACAAACTATTACTTTAAAGTTCATATCTATAATAATTTAAATCGTTTGCCTAAAATGTGATTGTAACGTGTACATGTAGTTAGAAAGATTTTTTTTTTCATATCAGCCTTTTATTTTATTATTTTTTTTAATTTGTTTTATTCATTTTTTTATTTTTTTTTTCAAGAAATCGGGGAATTTTATTATCTGAATGGCGAGCACACCAACGTATAGGGTACACGTATCTTGTATGTAAAATAAATTAAATAATTCTTACCATCCCAGATGTCGAACATGACATCCCCTATGGTGACAGACTTGACGTTGAAGCCGACAGTTGGTCGCGGCATTTCATTCTTTTCCTTTCCCTTACTTAGACACTCCACAAATGCGGTTTTCCCGCTCCCATCCAGTCCGACCACAAGTACTCGTGTCCTCGGACGCTCCGAACGAGTCTGTCGGATAGAAAAACAGATATATTATGGTTAATTTGCAACATGCACCTCAGTGCACATGATTCATTAAATTGCGCACAATATAACATCACAAACATTTTTTCGTGTATTTTGTTGATAATAATATACGTTGTTGATATTTCCAGATTTCGAGTTTTAAATATCTTGGATGTGAAACAATTATTTTTAAAGATGTATATCTGACAATTTCTTCGATAATATTTTAGGGGGGGGGGGGGAATATATACATAATATAGGCATTGAAAATTGGAGTTTACCTTTTTTTTGTTGGTTTACCGTTTAGCCCCCCCCCCCTTCACTTTCAATTAGCCCCCAACTTTCAATTTGCTTCCGACGCCTATGAATGTAAAAATGACAAATGCGTTTTTAATTTATTTTCATTTACATTTTGTTTGAGATATTGTTCATGCCTCTATAAAATATTAAATTCTTAATACAAATGCACCCTTCTTGCTACTTGATCTGAACTTTTGCCGAAAGAATACACTGTACACGTAATGACATCCTTAGAAAATTTTAATTTCCGCCTGGAAGGCTTAAGACCCGAAGACATGGATTTTTATCCCCAAAACTAGAGTAAATTAAAACTGTTGATAAGAATATCTCGACATCTATTTCTAACTATATCAGTTTTTTTTTTTGTAAGATTCAATTAAATACTCACGGGCGTCTTAACCGAGGCACTGATAATCGGGGGCAGATTCGGGGCTAACCTTTGTTTAGTTTAGTCCCCTCCCCCACTATCAATTTCCTTCCATTGCCTATGATACAAATTGTTTGATTGAAATAAGAGGCCATGGACTGATTAAAGAAGAGAATCCTTTTATTCAATATTTTTTCCACGATAGGCTAGAGGGAATTCTAAAAAAAATATTAAATAAGTTTAATTTTGGCTTAACTGCCTATCTTGTAAATTTAAGTGCCTATCTTGTGACTTTCTAAACACATTGCTTTATACTTTTAACAAATTGCTTTCATGGAACTGTACTTATACATTAATTTTTCTCTGTATAAAACAATAATTTACAGAGCGCTCTCTCTCATGTTTTTTTATTCGCCCCTTGAGACATATTCAGAGTTTGATTTCAAATCCGAGTTGTCCTTCTTTCGCCAAAAGTTTTGAAAAATATACTTTAATAGTCTTGTGTAGATTTACTAGATCTCAGCGTCAAGGAATTTTATCTTAATACTAGTACACCATATACCGGTAAATAGTACCTGACATTTCCGCACCTTATGTTTTAATTTCTTTTTTACATCCTTTAACTTTCTGTATTTATAACCCCCACCCCCTCAATGTACAATAGATATATATTAATGTTGTCATAATTATTTAGATAGAAAGCATTTATCATTTAATTTATTAAGCAGTTGCCTTACAGTTTGATTTAAAAAATATATTTTCCATATTGATCCCTCTTTATTTAACAGTTATAGGTTCAAGACAACTGATTATGTGTATAAATGTAATTCAAAAATAAATTGCAAGATATAGGGAATCCCCCGATGTAAAATTCTTATATACATATATAATAAACTTGCATTTTGTTTATTTTTTTTTTTGTTTGCTAATAGTTTCCAGCACCAGATTCAAGTAGTTCAATGATGCTTATTGTTTGTTATAAATGATGCAAATATGATTCTGGGCCATTGTGGGAAATTACATAGATATTTACAAAATATACTCAGACTAGCACTTAAACATAAGAGGTACATGTATATCTTTAAAGCTTATGCAATGTTATGAATAAAAACAAATCCGTCCAGAAATTTGGAGTTTTAATAACTTCGAGATGAAAAAAGATATTTATCATAGTTTCGTGTGAAATGCTATTGCAATAAATTTGATTTAAGTCTGTTCTGTTCAATTCACGGTCTTTCAGCCTGATTTGCATTTTCTAAATGAGTGACCAATTAAATGTTTTTATCAAGTCCATTCCGAAGTTACTGCAAGCCTTTCCTGGACCAAAATTGCAGAAATGTTATTTAATAGGATGAATTCTTCTAGATTATTAGTTAAGTGTTTGACTTTGCTTTACTTAAAGCAGGGACCTATATACAATCGGGATAGGCAACAAGTCTCGCGATATCTCGTAAGTCGCGGGATTTCGTATGTCAACTTTAATTAATTATATCCCTAAAGCTATCACATATTTGAGTTCAAATCCTTTAAATATCTGTCAAAAAAACATTCAAGATTTGTTTTTAGCACATATTGTACTCCTTATCTTAGTAGTAATTTTGTTTTATGCAAAATCAGCATAGCCCCGATCCGCCATATTTCCGAGAAATCGCCGATTTCGGTGTTTGTTTTCTTTATATTTAAATTATATTATTATTATGCTTTAAAATTTATTAATAAATCAATTCCAATATATAAAAGGAATAAATGATAATAATCAGACAACACCCTGTTTACTGGGAATAAACGTAAATTGAAAAACTTATAGTGTTGTGCGTGATGTTTTGGGTTAATAAACATGGCGATGAAGGAGTTGCCTATCCCTGTGTATATAGGTCCCTGCTTAAAGGCAATATTACCTGAGATGAACTTTGAAATATTTGCTTATCTATGTTTTGGGATTGTGATTATTTAATTTTTCTTTTAATAAGTTGAAATTATGTCTCCATATTTTAAAACGTGCCAATCAAACCCGACCAGAAATTCAAAGTTTCAATAATTTTGAAATGAAATCAGATTTTTTATTACATTTTCTTGTGAAATGCTATTGCAATACCGGTATATAAGTCATAAAATTATACAGAAGAGAAAATATTAACTTCAAATCTGTGTATATGCACCTTTAAGTATGTTTTCTGAGTTCAAGGTCTCAGGGCCAGATCTATCATTCAAAGTAAGTCGTTTAGTGTGCATCCCTTGATGCATCATCCAAACATATATTTGGTTCTGTAACAGGTAGGACCTAAAGTTACTTGGGAATGGACTTTCCTCAATCTTTAATTTGGACATGGATTCTTAGCCGACACATAGGGTATATGTATAGCATAAGCTCATTTCAAATTTGCTGAATTGAGCTAAAAATCAAATGTGTATGTCACAGGTGGTGAAAAGTCAAGTCTCAATCGGGACTCGAACCCAGGGCCTCTGGCGTACCGTGCCAGCGCTCTAACCACTGAGCTCTTGAGACACGATATATCGACTCACTTTCACGCGCACCTGTGAACCCGGTGACATATTCCCCCTCTTCGTAGAAATTCGTCCTCGAATTCTATGAGTTAAGGAAATGCATGAAGCATATTCCAAGGGAACAATGGGTTATTTCGTTGGGCGCCAAATGTCACAGGTGGTGAAAAGTCAAGTCTCAACCGGGACTCGAAACCAGCGCCTATGGCGTACCGTGTCAGCGGTCTAACCACTGAGCTATTGAGACCCGATAAATCGACTCACTTTCACGCACCTGTGAACCCGGTGACATGTAATAAGACAAACACTGTACATAATCAAAACTCAAGAGCATAGAAATGGAGGTGTAAGTATACTCAGGAGGGGTAAACTTTACTTTACCAGTACCAAGCAAATCGATTGATCACATCATGAAATCTAAAAAATAAGACAGTTATTCCTTAGATACCTCACTGAACTGATGAGGGTTAGTCTTGCACACTGTTTGACTTATTAGGGTTAGTCTTGTCCGATAGATTAGGGTTAGTCCTCACACATTATATGACTGATTAGGGTTAGTCTAGCATCTGCCTGTGAGATTTTGTCTTAAGGAAGGTCCATACTTTTACGGATCCGGTTTTAATTTTACACACCAATATAAAATTCTGATTATCACATTTTTATTGAAATAAAATATTTTGGGTGCATGAAATTAATTTAGTAAGTATATATATTTATTTATTATACTGTCAATTTGCATACAAAGCATTTAATATATACTGTTTATGGAAATTACCACTTTACACTCTGTCCATAGGATTTACAGAATATGTTTTTAGCACATACACAGACACAACATTTTTAATTGCCTTTATAATCCTAAAGCTTTCTTATTTTTTTTAAACAAACTAACTTGAGATCTATTTTATAGATTTTAAGCCTATATCATCTTTTTAAAATTTATTTTCTTTATCAACTTTGCAAAAAAAGATTGAATGACTTGATATTCCAAAAATGGGGGTATACTTGTTCAAAGGGCTGTTTCGTTAAATTTTTCTGGTGAATCATAATTAAGTTTGTGTTTTTGATAACCTTGGATATCATTCTTACCACTTTTAAAGAAAAAACGGCATGTAAACAATTAATTATTTTAAGAATAATTAAAAATAAATATATTTTGAGATTTTATTCTTTAAGACGTGGACAGATTCACTATCAATTTGTTAATGTTTTCCAGAAAAGATTTCAAATATTCTCCAGGCAAATGAATATTTATTTGTTTCCACAAGTTGTAATATAAATTTAATGTGATTTGGTGCATAGCTAAATAAAATATGATATCATACTTCTTTATGTTTAATTTTGGGTATTGAATTTTTAGAGGTATGTACTCTGAGACATGTTATATGAAAATTCACCTGCAAAGATATGTATTTTATTGGTGTTTTAGTTAGTTCATGAGTTATTTAAGGTATGCAAGTTAAAAAATAATCAGTTTGACAGAAAAATTTAAAAGTACGGACCTACCTTAACATCTTAGTCCTTGCATCCCAACCAAGAGATTAGGGTTAGAGCCACTGACTCATTTTTTTTTTAGATAATTTAGATAAATTAAGAAATTCAGTTGGTTCTGTAGTTTTTGCAAGATCATAATTCAACTTCAATGGCATTTCTTTGATTTATTTACATGGAAGAATGGCTAAGTCTGAAAGAAATGACACTAGGCATGCACTGCACACGCTTCATTGATGATTATTTTTTGTGGATTATTTCAATGAATAAACATTAATATTATATAAGAAGATTATTTTCGTAGTTTTCATTGGCTGAAAGGACGTCACGTGACATTCCTCCTTTTGCGATAGCGACGCGAAAGCGCGTCCGCGGAAAATGATATCGCACGACACGCCGTTCGGTTGCATTGAAGTTACGTAGAACGTGACGTCATAATAAAAGAAACGTGAATTTAACCATTGTGACGTAATGACAGCCAAGTCCGTTGTGTTAGGACAGTGTCGGTGCATTCACTTTGAGTGATTATATAATATAACTATTATGGACTTCAGTGAACGGTCAATATGTGGTTATAAGGACTCATGGCAATTGATATTGACCTCAGACACAGAAAATGATAGCGACCTCGCAGGCTCGGTCGCTATCACTTTCTGTGTCTTCGGTTAATATCAATTGCCATGAGTCCTTATAACCACATATCGACCTACACTGAAGTCCATAATTGTATAATATCGATCAATTTTTTTTCAGAGAAAAAGATTAAAGACTTTGCTTAAAAAGGAAGATTGAAACTAAACTTTTAACCGTAGAATTTGATTTCAGGTCAGAAGGCAAAAAAAATATGTCAGTTTTTTTTATCGCTCAAGTGATCTCATACACTAATGTCACTTTTGGCAACACTACATGAATGCGGGTGGTTTCGCTCCGATTACGTGTTCGCGCCGAGTGGTTTCGCACCCATCACTTGTTCGCGCCGAGTGGATTCGCCCCACATGTATATTATATATTAGCTGTGAAGTTTTCAAAAAATTCTATCTGTATGAGTGCTTATAGTGAAGAATATTATTCTATTTTCTAATTACTGATGTGTCTGTATTGAAAGATTGATAGCCTTTGAAGTTTCCTTGTTCTACATAATTTGATATTGTAAATAAACTGAAAAACAATGACAACCTTCATTGAAAAATCAACGCGATTTGTGAAATAAATATCTATATTTTAATATTCAGTCCTAAATTATTCCAAAGAAGACGATCAAATCTGTTCAAATAGTCATAATTTGGCAATAAATGGTCTCACTAAATGTATTAATACAAATTGGGTTAATTATCCCACATAACACGATATTAACGCTTGGGGTTGATTAATTACAAGCTACCTGACAGGTAATCGGGGGGAAGCCAGTCTGTATATTACCCATATCATACCTGTAGATAAATGGGGCGAAACCACTCAGCGCGATACCACTCGGCGCGAACACGTAATCGGCGCGAAACCACCCTACACCCATGAATTTAGCACATTTTTCAGGGGACCAGTAAAGTAAAGTTGTTTCCTCAGGAGGTTTATTTGGAGAATAGAAACTCTCTTGCATAAAATAAGGAGATAAAAACCATGATCAAGCTCCCTTTAAACAATACCAAATAGCAGCAAAGCAAACATGGACCTCAAACACATAAATAGAGGCGGGATCAGATGCCATTAACAATTAGGTTAATTTAACATGTTCAAGCAAGTTTAACATGTCAAATTCTGCTGAAATTCAAACAATGAATATACATATAGATATCTAATATATGCCATATTATATTAGCCACTATTAAATTGTAAAATTTTTCAACTGAATCAACGTGTACTTGGACCATAAACAAACAGGCCGAGTTCATGGTTCTTCTTTTTTTCTTTTTTTTGGCAAAGGGTGCCGTGGTAATGCACTCACTGTTTTCCGCATGCCCATTGGACAATGACATTATTAAGTAAGTAATGACGAAGAAAAGGTAAAAAAAAAATTTGAAAAAATAGAGAAATGATGTAGATAATCTATGTTGCTTACTACGTTTTTAACGTGTCGGAAGTATTCATCGGGCTTGCTTTCTGATTCTTGAAAGAATAGGATTAATTTGTAGATTCCATAGGCAACAGCTGATGTGACGATTCCCGAAACTACAAAAGATGTCGGCCTTGTTTCCCACAGGTATTTAAGCCACGAGTTCATCCTCCCAAGCTCCCTACCTACATCATTGTTGACGTTCAAGATAAAATGCGACCCCGATCATTGTCCTGGTGTCTTGATCATAATAGCGTTTGAAATATTGCTGCAGCTAATCAAAGAAAAAAAATTATAAGTCTCCGTCCCAGAAAAGATCGATAGAAAGTTCAAACTATCCTTTTTGATTGATATTTTGGTAAACAATAATAATTTTTATATTTATTGTTTTTAAATGTCAATAAAAATTTTAGCCTCCAAATCTTATACCAAAAAGCTTTATTTCAAAACAGAGATTGTCCCTAAATTAATTCCGTAGATTAAGATATATAGATTACTGTTTCTAATTAATAAAATGTGTAGATGGTTAATTACAGAAATGATTTAACATACTTGGAAATGATATAATTTCTTAAATATAGTTTTACCGTTTCAAAATTTGTAAGATTGCAACAAGATTTGTAAGATTACAACCCGAGGCAATGTTTAGGGGGATACTGAGACCAATGTACCAGAAACAAATTCTTTGCAGAGTTAATTCATTATCAGAACATATGATCATTAAGCATTGGAATAATTTTTTTTCTAACTGCAACAGTGCGTGCAAACAAACTTGACTAACTTTGAAAACGGCTCCTTAGTCCATTTCCGAGTTTCGGTCTCTCTTTTCTTGCTCGCATAGTAGAAAAACCCACATGCACCCTCCACTGTGCCAATTAATTAATACATAAGGAAGGTACATTCTTTTACGGATCTGGTTTTAATTGCACACACGATCACCAATATAAAATTCTGATTATCCATTGTCTATTGAAATAAAATCTTTTTTGGATGATTGTAAATAATCATCTAGCAAGTATATATTTGTTTATTTTTGTGTAATTGTGCATACAAAGCATTTAAAAATACATTTTTATGGAAATTAACACTTTGCACACAGTCCATAGGATCTAGATGTCATTTAGTAGAAACACAGTCTGACACAAAATTCTTAATTGCCTCTATGGACGTAAAGCTTTTTAAATTCAATAAAAAAAAAAACTAGAGATAAATTTTTATTGAATTTAAGCCTATATATATCATTTTTTGGATTTTACTTTCTGTAAATTTTGCAAAGAATAATTGAAAAAAAATTCTTCCAAAAATGGGGGTATAGGTGTTCAAAGGGCTATTTTGCTAAATAATTTATCTGATCAACCATTATGTGTTTTTGTTAACCTTAGATATACCGGGGGTAATTCTTAATAGTTTTAAATAAAATATATCATAGAAACAGTTAAGATTTTAAGAATTATTAAAATAAATATATTAAGATCATTTTCTGAAAGATGTGGACAGATTTCATCAATTTCTTACTGTTTTCCAATAAAGATTTCAAACATTCTCTTGGCAAATGAATATTTTTAATTTTCATAAGCTTTAACAAAAATTTGATGTGATTTGGCGCAGAACTTAAAAAAATATATCTCACTTTATGTTCAAATTTTGCTGTCGAATTGTTAGAGGACGTATGTATATGTACTATGAAAATTTTACCTGAAAAGATATGTCTCTTATGGGTGTTTTGGTTCGTTTATGACATATTCAAGGTATTCAAATTAAAAAAAATATCAGTTTGACAGAAAATTTTGAAAGTACGGACCTACCTTAATTATATCAGGATAGGAAGAATTTAAATCTATCAAACATATTGTAAATACTTTTTTTCGCATTTTGTAGGATTGAATGCAATAAGGTTCAAAATATTACAAAACTGAAACATTTGTGTTCTTTTTTATTTAAAAAATCTGCAACCAGTTTCAGATATCGGTGCTTGAAAAACGTATTTAAACAAGATGTGTTTGTGAAACACTATGCGCCCGGCGGCAACAAAGTTCAATAAACTGTTTTTAGCAGATAAGTCAAGGTCAGAAGGTCATTGACCTTGGTGTCATTTTAAAGAACTTAATTAGTAAAGTAAGCATATCAAATATAAAGTCTCAACCTCTCATGGATCAAAAGTTATGTCAAAAGTTCGAAAAAGCTTTTTTTAGCATATAGGTCCCAGTCAAGGTCACAAGGTCATTGACCTTGATGTCATTTGAAAGAGCTTCATTGGTGGAGTATGCATACCAAATATGAATTCTTTTTCTCTCATGGTTCAGAAGTTATGTCGAAGGTTAATGTTGACAGCAGACAGACAGACAAACAGAAAAACAGACAAACAGATAAACAGACAAACAGACAAACAGACAGGACAACATCAATATACGCCTCGGATCTATCGATCCGGGCGCATAAAAACAAAATAAACAAGATGTGTTTGTGAAACACTATGCGCCCGGCGGCAACAAAATTTTTTAAAAGCTATTTTTAGCATATGTGTCACAGTCAACTGACCTTGGTGTCATTTGAAAGAACTTGATTGGTAAAGTATGGATACCAATATGTAGTCTCTATCTCTTGTGGTTCAAAAGTTTTAGCAAAGGTACGAATAACTTTTTTTTAGCAAACAGGTCACAGTCAAGGTCACAAGGTCATCGACTTTGGTGTCATTTGAAAGAAATTAATTAGTGGAGTATGCATACCAAATTTGAAGTCTCTATCTTTCATGGTTCAAAAGAAATGGTGAAGGTTAAAGTTTGCAGATAAAAAGCTATTTTAAGCATATAGGTCACAGTCAAGGTCACAAGGCCATTGACCTTGGTCACATTTGAGAGAACTTAATTAGTGGAGTATGCATACTAAATATGAAATGTCTATCTTTTATGGTTCAAAAGTTATGGCGAAGGTTAAAGTTTGCAGATAAAAAGCTATATTTAGCATATAGGTCACAGTCAAGGTCACAAGGCCATTGGCCTTGGTCACATTTGAGAGAACTTAATTAGTGGAGTATGCATTCCAAATATAAAGTCTCTATCTTTCAGGTTTCAAAAGTTATGGCGAAGGTTAAAGTTTGCAAACAAACAAACAAACAAACAGACAGACAGACAGGACAAAAACAATATATGCCCCGGATTTATAAATCCGGGCGCATAAAAACAAATAATAAAATTGACCAGAGCACAAACACAAAACTGACGATTAGCCCGCTATAAATGTCTTGTTCATTCATATTCATACAAAGCAATTCAGAAAGGGCTAACTCAAATCTACGCTAACTTGTTAAAAAATCTATTTCCGCGAAATAAAACATTTACAGTATTTAGTACAATTTTCTGTTATCCTTGGACTTTCAGTAAGGCGTGGCCTTCTTGAAATTTACACAGCCTTTCATTCACTGTCGAAATATACATGGGATAGAAATTTGGGCGAATGTCAATGAGCGTGGCAAGGATCCAATGATAGTGTTTCGTACAGCAAAGAGGTGAGGCTTAAGTCGTCTCATCGATGTCAACAACAATTAAAAGTTGCTAATTTCGTACCAAATGAGAATCTGTAGCAATATGAGAGACGCTAATTACGTAGCGTCGAGAATGCCACGTCTTACTGAAAGTCCAATGATGACAGAAAATTGTACTAGTCCTAGCACTGATCAAAAGTTATGGCCAAAGATAAAGATGGTACAAATTCTTGCAAAAGTGGTCAAGAGGTCAAATATGTTGGCCGATACTCAACATGTGAGTTATGATCAAGGTTAAAGCTTTTTTCAAACAGAGACTAGATAGATTTAGTCAGACAAACGGACGGGCAGGGACAAATTATATACCCCGAATCTTCATTTCTGGGGCACAAAACAGAGTAGTATTCAATAAATGGTCAACTGCAAAGAAAATAGAGAGGCATTAAACTAATGGTCAAGTATATATCATAATGTTGTAGCATTCAACAGTGGTCATAATTATACAAAGTTGTTGAATTCTGCCTCCTTTTAGACTCTCTCCATGCACACTCTGTCCCTCCCTATTTCTTTCTATCTATCCCACTCACTCCCTCTCTCTCTCTACCCATTCTTCCCCCGCTCTCTCTCTCTCCCCATTCTCACCTACCAATCTCGCCCCCTCTCTTATTCCATCCTCCCTATCTCACCCCACTCCCTCTCTCCATCCACTCTGACTTCCCCTCTCTTCCCCCTCTGGCTCTGTGCTCACTCGCTCTCGATCCCACACTTTCCACTCTCACCCCCTGTCTCCCAACTCTCACTTCCCCTCTCTCCCACTCCCCCCCTCTCTCCATCCTCTCCCCCCTCTCAGTGGTATCAAAATAAAGTAAAACTTGGAAATAAATTCATTCTGTATAGAAAATATTACACCTTTATTTTCTCTCATAACAGTGGGAACAGGGATGGAGGGGTCTATATGTAAATCATGATTGTAAGATTAATTTTTTGATGCTCGCTAAGGAATTTCTGTTTGTAATTGCACATCCTTAATTGAATTGTTTTGGTTGCACACCCTCTCATGCACATACAGTCGCCATAACAGCAAAATAAACATGCGTGTTTGATTGATATATCATGTACACGAAAATGATTTCCATTTGATTATAATACGATACAGTAAAAATATTTTAGGCGATATCATTTACAATGTATCCTCAGTTCTTACACAGACAAGCAGACAAATTTCCATCACTCAAAGCAAACGTGCTTTTGACACGGATGCGGCTTTAGCGTCATCAATTTTCCACCCACGAAGGGTTTTTCCAACTACATGTTGACCCCATTCGAAATTTTCTTCATGTGCAATTTTAGTTTAACTGGCCCTAGTGCATGTTTACATAATCATTAGTATTTCACTGAGGGATGGGACAAATATTAGATAAATGTACTTTAGGGCTGTCACGGTTCCTCGAAATAACCGAAAACCGCGGTCCAAGTTTTTCGGTTCAGTTTCGGTTCCATTTTTCAAAACAAGCAAGATTTGTCAGATTGAAGCTAAAAGCCGTCCTAATAGTCCTAAACACAGATGTCAAGACGTTAACATGGATAAGATTAAAGGTGAATTTAACGTAACAAAAAAAAAAACCCGATTGTTTTTGTTAAATTCATGAAGTTAGGGTTTTAAATAAAGGTAAATAACCGAACCGAAAAACCCGAAACCGAACCGAAAATTTACAGAACCGACCCAACCCGAGAAATTTTGGAACCGTGACAGCCCTAAATTGTACTTTTCTTACTAAGCGTTATAGAACATTAATATTTCTGACTGACCACGTGTATAATCCATTCAATACATAATGATTTACACAACTAGAGCCGAGCTCGTTGCAAAGCAACGAGTAGGTCTTCCGTTGGAGCTGTGGACAGGAAGTACCGACCTTGGGTCAAGGTTACTGCACTTTCTAATGTGAACAACCTTTCTTCTCAGCATGAGCCTCCAGTGAATCTTAATTACAAAGTTATGCTTAAACATTTTTTTTTCTCTGTCAGTGACCTATATTTGCAAGAAAGACCTTTGATCAGTGTCATGACACAACCTCCGATCATAAGTAATCTATGTTTCAAGCAAGAGCTTCGATCCAATGATTTTCATTTACAAATTCATAGAAGAAAAAGAAAATATTTTTTCTGTCACTGAACTTGATCTTAAAAGAATTGACTCTGTGTCAAGGCAAACCCTCAATCTGAAACAACTTTTAGTGATTCTAAATTCATAACCCTCACAGGAATTTTAAAACTTTTCTGTCATTGGCCCTGAATTAGTTAAAAAGGCCTTATTTTAAGTCGTCTGAAACCGGCAGAATATAAGCAACTTGTATCAAGTATGAACTTAAAATATATAGTCCAAATTGAAATGATACTATTTTCAGAGTCAAAATCATAGAAAAACATTTTTGTCAAATGCAATCTCTGTATCAAGTATGAGCTTACATATATTCTTGATTACATATAAATGACTGCGACAAAACATTAATTCTTTCTCCAGTGACCTTGAATTTGTTACATAATATTGCCTTGATTCATGACACATCCAAGGATCATTGGAAATCAGATATCGGCTGAGGAAGATGTTTAAAATTTGCATCATCTCGTTCCATTTCGTCACAGGTCAGAAAACAACCTCGAGGTATTTTAAAACATCACCGAATGTTAATATTCAAACAACATGGAGTTTTTATTTATGAAAGATAGACGGGGTTGAAAGTCCCTTTCTCCAGTGACCTTGAATTGCCGTAATATTGCCTTGATTCATGACACTTCCTAGGATCATTGGAAATCAGATATCGGATATGAAGGATAGACGAGGTTGAAAGTCCTTTCTATATCTTAAGTATATTTCGGGCAATAGCTTTACATTCAATAAAATTAAACTAAGTCTATAAATTAAATATCTTCCCTCATTTATTACAAAGTCTGGGGAAAGGGGATGGGGTTCATGGGGGAGTCATGGTGTATATGTAATACATTCGAGGTTATTATTCCGTTAGACAGAAAGGCCAAAGGAGTTGTGATTTGCTGATCATGATCTAAAACACGTTGACAAATCCAAACCATCTGGTTTTATACACATCGTTCAATTAATTTATTCATAATTATTTTTCCTGACGGAGGAATGAATGGATAAAAGATAAAAGAAAATTCCCGATGTACAATAGCATCCGTGAATGGGCTTCATTTAAGTACTATTTATTGTGCTTGAAGTTGAATTAAATCAACAAATAAATTTTTATTTAAAAAGGAAAGAGATTGATTGATTGTATGTTGTTTAATGCCCCTCTCGAGAATTTTTCACTCATATGAAGACGCCACCACTTGCCGGTGGCGGGCTACAAATTTTGTCCTGTGCTCGGCACCCAGGGTCTTTGAGCAGTGAGGGATCTTTTTAGTGCCAGCACCTACTGCGACACGGGGCGTGAGATTGTTTTAATTATAGAATAAATTAGACAATACTTGATGCAGGGACTCTCAGGTAAATATATGAATGTACATGAACAAAATGCCTCTCTCTCCCCTTCTCTCGTACATGTATTTTTTAAACCAAGAAAAGTAATGTGCATTAGATATAAGTCCATAATTTTAAAGAAAATACTGAATTATATACGGTAAACGATATAAATGGTTTGACTATGGTGCTGGATATTATTTTAATAGTTTAAATTAGGTTGTAAAAGTGTGTAATTTCATGATAGGTTTATGATATTCAGCAGCTACAGATTGTTATATAAGCTATTAAATTTTCGATTCTGGACATACGTTGTATTACCTGCTACCGATATTTAATCACGGAACAAACTTATAATGTTAGCAACTATACTAATCATTCACGGGTTTTTAATAAATTATAAAAAAAAAATTAAGTTCAGTGCTTTAAACATGTTAAAATCTTGAATTATTTTTTCAACTTTACTATCAAACCTGTAATTAATATTAAGAGGCATTGTGTAGCACAGAAGTTTACATGTGCCGAGTTACCAATCGGTGTTAACTCTATTTCATTGTCTATAATTCTAACCTTATGCTTCGAAAGATTCTCTTTAAAAGTTTAAAATTAATATAGCCATGGTGAAAATCTGTGATAAAAAAATGTGTTTGGGAAAATTTGTGTTGAAAACAGATTTATTTGTATGTTAAAAGCGCAAAGCTTGTGAACTTCAATCAATATTGGTTGAAGTAAAGTAACCGTAGATCGCTAGTACCTACGCAATGAATTGTCAAAATAAAAAGTAAAATTACAAATGGTGCTAACGAACTATAAAAATTGAAGACTGATTAACACGATTAATGTACATATAAAATAAATGCCCCAGCGTTTTCACGCCGCTGTGTACTAAAGTTAAACCTAGTAAGACATTTTAAGATATTTCTGAAAGAATCGATTTACTTAAAGAAAAAAAATATTTTCCCGTAAGTTTGTAAATTAGATTTAACATATTGACCACGCGGTGTAAATTAATGTCAACAAGCGAATGGTTGGTCGTGTAATTGTAAACAAACACAAAACCTAGATATCTGTTTTAGATAAATAATGAATATGTATCACAATCAAATTTAAAACTAAGACAAGCCAGTTGCAACATATTAATCTCAAATATTCGACAATAACAATTTTCCATTAATAGAAAGGTTTTAATATATCAATTATTTTGCTTACGACTGCGGATTCCCTGACTGCGGGGTCAATGGTTCACCGCGGAGTGTCGCTTTAGATTTTCTCGGCCGCGTGTAATCGAGAGCTACATTACGTAATGGTATACACACTTAGAATCTGGGTTCCAGGTGAATGTGAGAATCGAGCAGTAAATAACATTGTATTATTTAACTCTTAAAAGTTTTATGAGATCCGGGCGTAAATTGTTTTCATTAATATTGTTTGTGTTCATTGTAAACAAAGAAAATATACTCGTACTTTTATCTCTCACTCTCTCTTGGAAAGATCTTTATTACTAAAAAAAAAGTTGCCATGGAATACCCTGAAAGTGAACCAAAGAACACGTTTAAAACCTAATTTAAAAAAATATGATTAGCGTTGTAAAATATTTATTACATACGGCATGTTTATTTCAATTTATTTCAAACGCATAAAGTTCTCCTTCAATAGCAAAATGAGAACGGTGCCTTGTTTACGGATATACCTTTCTACCTTTCTTTCCTTTTTAACGTAATACTCGAACAAAATAATATTCTTATAGGACAGAGATGATATAAAGGAACAATTAATAATCGACAACCATATCAAAATATTTACCGTTTTTGGGTTATAATGAAAAAACTTTTAAGGCCCGTGGAGCCCTAATTTTAGGGACCAGCCCCTTTTTGATGACATCAAATGAAAGCCCCTGCAATTATGCACAACTTTTATTCAACATGTCTTAACAAAATATTTTTAGTTTTCAAGATAAAAAGGAAAACATGTGTAAATTTTCGCACTTTTAGGCGTTCTAATTTTTGACCCCTAAAAAGCGCCATTTTGAAAACAGAAATTGAAAAACAAAAACCGATGTGCACAACTTCAATCCTTCTGTTATCTAAAACCAGTAAAATTTCTGTTCCAGCTTTTGTGGTCTCTGAGCCTTTATCCGGAAACGAAAGCCTATAATTTTTCGTATAAAGGGAAATAACTCAAAAGCGGAAGTAATTTTTTTAAATATTAGACAGTATTCTGATAGAGTTTATTACCGTCTATAATGTCTGAAAATTTGAGTAAATTCTATGGAGAAATGAGTGAGATATGAGGCCTCAAAGTTGGCGTCTAGGAAGTAGAAGAAAAAAAAAAAGAATAATAATCTTTACCAACAGAATCAGTAGAAGGTCTTCCGTTGGAAACGGAAGACCTTAATTACATACACGTAACTGCATCGAACAATGAAATTCATTTTTTTTAAATGAATAATTAAATCAAACGTTTCGCGCATGTTTGATATTCTACTTTACATTCTTCTTGAGATATATTTTATTATGCACCAAGAATTTTGGAAAAAATGCACTTGATGTATGTAAATATCGCTTTTTAATCTATTTAAAGAGACAAAAAAAAACCCATCTTCATTCAACACTGAATGTCCATCAACTACAGTAATGGGTAATAATAATAATTTATCAGTTGTTGTAAACTTCTCGCCCAGAGTCTAGGTTTATTTTTGCATGAACTAATTAGTCTATTTTATAAAGCAAAAGCAATTGTGTATCTCAATATCAGTTCTTGGTGTCAACCGTTTGTTCTACAGTGACGCGCTGTTGAGGATTGTATACTAGCATGACACTGCGCAGGGCAGAAGAAGAATGATGCGTTTACCGCCATCAAGCCATCTGGCGCGGGCGTCTAGCGCAGACAACGGCGCTCTACCGTCAAACCGTCTACCAGAAGCAAAAAATATTTACAGTTTGTCCGACCTTTTCTTGTAATCGACTGTTAACAAATTCTATCTTTCGTTCCTTTATCAGAAAAAAGTATAAATAAATGTGTGAGATCATATGTATTCATGTATATACGTATTTTTATTTAAAGGGGAGTTTAATAGACGAAAAGTGAAAATCATGACCACTTCCTGAACGTTTTCTAGGCAAACCATTCATGAGTGGATATTTATATGAAAGACACAGGGGATTTTTTTCCTCGGTTGTTTCTTAAGAGCTGGGTCCTTAAGCAACTCTCTGTTTACGGTGTAAACCTTTAGAAATGTGTCTAAAATGCCTTTCATTTCAAGTGTACGTTCACTGTGTTTAAAGTAGTACCTGAGGAGGTGACAATGAACCAAGAAAAAACAAATAAGATCGCTCTATTGAATGGCGGTCCTCTTCATGAAACCCGACACCCGTTCTTGTCAAAAATGACAATTTGGAACATCTTAAACAAACACTTATCATATCCCCCAAACAGGGATGACAGACACTTGTAACATATATTTTTTGTACTTATTTCCATTCAAGGAAAAGTAGCAGTGCTTATGAAAGAGAAAATATATAACACAGTCATCAACTCGTGAAGTGTTACGCGGGATGCAAAGTCCAGTAGTTAGTCAAGCCAAAAGTGCAGCACATGTTTGATTATTATGTCATTCTAAAGAGGTCTCAGCTCATTTTTTGCACAGTTTTTTTTTTTAAATTCTGCTATGTTTCAACTGTTTAAAAAAGATACAAGTACTAGTTGAGAGAGTTAGGGGGTCACAAAAATTTCAGTAATTCTAAATGTAATTCACAATAAATGCCTATTTATCGATTATATTAAATATATGTACATGAACATAGATGTAAAGGGATTTATAATTTAGTCCATATCCTAATATGCCTTTGATTCTTTCTAAGAAATCAAAAGTTTCAATCTGCTAATTACTCCATTATTCTACACGACCATGCAGAGGCGCATGGGCATATAATATTTTAATATATGTGAAAATACACACGCAAAGAATATTTGGGATGTTGCAAACGATATTCAATAAAACACAAACTGGTTTTGAATTTTATTTCATTTTATTTTGCGATAAAAATTTCTCTCTATAAACTAGAGCCATCGTTGAAATTCTTATTCATCAAACAAAACTTATCAAAACAATACTTTTCATCCGCCGAAATTATATACCGTGTAGCGAGTTTTCTTGGCGGGTGTAAAATTTGGCGTTTTGCCAATAATGCCGCGTAATTTATTTTAGCGGACTTAAGGTTTCAACTCTTTGCAGATAGACATTAAGAAGAGTACTGACTACTTTAGCGATAAAAATTTTAGCGGTCAATTATCAAAACGCAAGAATAAGCAAAAATTAGCACCCCGCTAAAATAACCCGCTATATGGTACATGTATATGGCTGAATTAATGCCGATTCGGCGTTAAACAATATAGTATCTATCAATCCAACCTTTTCATGCTTGCATTGAGCATATAAACGCATCCAACACATCGAAGATACTTTATGTTCCCAAGAGTTGAGATTTCAATTAGAATAATTTGAAATTTGATTTGAGAATTAACACGCAAAAAAAATGTGTATAGGCAAAGTTAAACCGGACGCTATGGACAAGACTTATGGGCGCGCATGCCTCAGAATATAGTAGACCAGTTTGCAATGTGATTGCCAATTGGATGTGATTGGTGCATGGAGGAATACGCATCAGGTCGAAACATTTCTCCGCCGGAAACTGCCTTGTCACCCATTCCCTATTTCGCTCTGCATAAAGTTCTTCAAAAAGCTTTCTTAGGTTGTCTAATTCTTCATTGAAAATAGGTTTTGATTACAACCTTATATTAGTAGGCTTTGACAGCAAGAATAAAATGTTGCAATTTTAGTTGGAGATGGATGGGGTGGAAGGTAGATAGAAATTCTTGACAAGCTTAAGAAAGGTCATCTTACACATAATTTCTTGGAGGGTGATGACCGTAAATAAGTTTGCTCTTCTACTGTAGGGGTTACTGCCAAAATTATCAAGGGGACAAAACTGTACGTTAGCTTATCTATCTATAATAGTAAAGAATAAACTAACACAATTATCCCCCTCCAAGTTCTTCTAGGCCTGCTACCATATGCCACCTTCAATATTAAATCTATTTCAACAATGGGAGATTTTATTTTTATTTCCATAAGTGCAAAACACCAGTTAAGATATTCAGAATAATCCTGTACCATGCCAGGATTGACAAATTTTTCATATTTTACTAGTACATGTACTTCAAAATAGCAAATTCCGTTTTTTATATTTTCTTTATTTTTACAATTGCCTCCGTCTTCATAAACTCTGGCACCGTAGTTGTGCTGTTGGACATGATTCATAGCTAAGAGATTATGAAATTGAGAACATTGTAAAAAACAGTATATCATTGAATTTATAACCCAGCGATTAGCTGTCAAATATATGCAATAAAGCGACAAATATAATTATATATTCATTTTTTCTGAAAACTTTTTATTTGAACTGTAGGAAAATTTCTTGACTAAAATATAAATATATTTGATAATCGTCTGCTAGTATTTTATCTTCAAACGCACGCGCAGTGCTGATTCAGATTGCACAGAGAAATAGACAATTAAGTTTGCTAATTTCAAACTAAAGATGAAAAAAATTAAGTGTATATAAAAATTACAAGTGATTTGTGTAGATCATGGTCGATACTTTCTCACATTACCAAGGATCTAAAAAACACACACACTCACAATTTTTCTCTTATTTTATGTTGAAACTTATAAGCGAACAATTTCAAAATAATTCAAGTTTCTTCAAAGATTAAGATGAGTTATAACATGCTTTTATAGCCCATTTGTGGACATCATTCATCTGCAGAGAATGTTGACGTGGGAGGTATTGCTGATCGAGGTCCCACAAATTTCCGTCCTCCCGAAAAGACGGGAATATTTACAATATGACGTATCCGGTCTGAGGAAAGTCATATCCTAATGACTCGCAACAAAGACCCGAACCATTTTCTCAAATTTTACTGCCTATTCTATTTCAGTAATCGTGTAGTTTTAAGTTACACCCTTTATGTATACTAGTTGTTTCATAAGTGACTTAATTCTTTTCAGTTTTACGTGACAACTTACATGGTTCTTTCTTTTTCTATTTCCGACCCTTGCCGCGAAGAATTGGGTAATAGAACATGCTGTTTCAATTCTTCTATTTATAATCCATTATTTTTTTGTAACTTTCTGCCCATAATCCATAACTGAAAAATAACTGAAAATGCTCAAAGTCATACCGGGTATTTGTTCCAAGTTCATGGTGAAGGTTATAAGGTTAAACGCCAAGGCCAAGGATATATGTACTAGTATGTCAAAGATCAAACTGAAACTTATACTCACTGCTTCGGGTGGGTTGTTATATGTTAATTTCTTTTTGAAATATGGGCATATTGAAATTTCTTTTTGATTATCATAATTGTACTTTTCTTTGTGTATTTTATGTTTTGGGGATAACATCAGATTCTGCAAAAATACTAGTCTATATTACTGGCTGGCCCAGGTCTTCGATTTGAAACAATAATTCTTTTTGATTAATGAAGAACGTACATATGTAGGTTTAATGAAAATTTGTTGAAGAATTTCAGACTGTATATACGATATTGCAGATATCTCATTAATTTATATACATGTAGACCCTAAGCATATTGACTTTGAAGTGCATCTACATGTAGTAAGTCTTACTAGCTATCCTTTCAACAAAAGATCCTTTGTACTAGAAATCTTCATGTCCACATGTTCATAAAATTAATAAATACAAAATATGTATTGTTAAAATTAGCATAGAAACAAAAGTGTATTTTGACCAGAGATTAATTAAGTCTCCCTGTTCATAATAAGTATCTGTATTTCGGCACGTTAAAATGAGGAGCTTTCTGTTTTGGGAGGATACAGCAAATGATACAATGTGGATTTTGTTTCTTAAACAAAGACTCTTTAATTTGTTAATAGCGTACTCCAACTGAAGATCACATCTTGTTGTCCTGAGTAATTTTGTCAACGAAATAAAACCATCTACACGCAAAACTTAATTGCTTTCTAATTGATTTAAGTGTATCTATCTTAAGAAGCAATCTAGAGGCAAGATTCTATGAGTATATGTTACACAATGTCTTATATAGGTGCTTATGAGACCTATAAAGTAGCACCACCTATAGTTGTATTTTACGTATTTTTATTCAACATTTACATTGTTATTTGTGGCAATGTTCCCATGAGAAAAATGTGGTCAGCCACTTGTTCCTACTATTAAGGTACTTTACATGTGAAGAGAGTCACTGTTTGTACATATATATTGACCAGCAAAAGTAAAATGCACATGAAAGCAACGTTTTGGAACAGAGGTTTCCAATTTTTCTTTGTACATGTAATTCCATCTTCTCGTAAGGCAGCAATGAGTTCTTTCCCCTGTACAATTTTCCCCCAATATGTGTATTCTGTAATAATTCTCTATATACGATAATTTATGAATTTAAAATATAGATTTTTTTTTTCATCAAACAAGTTTTCTATGTATATACTTAAGAAAAATTTACGAGTTCATGTACAAGTAAGCAATCATATAAAAATGAAAATATGGCGTATTTTTTATTTTAAAATCTTTATTAGTTTTCTTTACTCATCATTTGTACAAATTAAAAAAAAAACACATGTTAAGTCTTTGAAAAAATATGACATCAAAATAATAAAGTATAAAACTGTAAAATATGCAAAATAGTCCAAAATGTTAACAATATTTGTATGAGTATAATGAATCAAAATCTACTAACTTTTATCATGTACGAAAAAATGTCGGAATTTATCGCAATTGATAAAATATTCAACCACACATCAGCACTTTTTTAATCCATACATACAATGCTCATGACAGTTACACAGGTCAATATTGTTTTCATTTTTGATTTTCATTTTGTATCATAAACTTTGACGAAATGCATTGTCTTGTCATGAAACACAACTCCTTTTTCACATATTCTTATTCAAAATACAACTCTTATTTACAATATATTATATATTTACAACAAATTGAGGTCAAATACAAATATTATCACCAAGATCGTATGCCTTGGGGTATTTGTGAATTTGCGTAGGGATTTTGTTGCATGGGATTGATGGGAACAGCTGATGAGACGTGAGTGTTCAATGATGAGGGATAATAGGGACTACTATATGACGCGGAATAAGGAGCTCCGGGGACGTTCTGCGGCAAACATGGCCGTCCATCGCGGACCAACATTTGAACTGCGACTCGCCTTGGTGGCATGGAAGACAATTCTAAGCTTTTGTCTTGTCTCTGGCGTTTACATTTGTATCTTCTATTTTGGAACCAGATTTTCACCTGCGTAGAAGTCAGTTTGAGTAAGGATGCTAGCTGTTCTCTTTCGGGTGCGGATAAATATCGTTGTTGTTTAAATCTTCTTTCTAATTCAAACACTTGGGCCTGAGAAAATAACACCCTGGGTTTTCGTCTTGAGCGTTGTTTCATTAAATTACATTCTCCTGATTTTTCTGGGTTTTTGTCGTTGTCGTTTTCATCTAACGGAGATGGAGCTTGGCTGCAGTTTCCATTGTCTACAATTTAAAAAAAAACATTTATTGAATATAAAAGATAGTATGAAGGACTGGATTGAATAAATAGAATTGTTAAGATTTACAGAATAAATCCCCCTTTCCATATTCACAGACTGGAGTTGAAGTCAGAACTTCCAGTAAAAGCCTAAAAAAATTCATAGGATTTGGTGTAACTTCAACGTATTTGTTCAACAGCTTTTTGTGACGACACAATTAACAGTACCAAAATCGAATATAATGTATATGTACAGAGACTGTCAATTGTGTTCTTTGCAATAACATTATAATTCTTAATTTTTAAAAATATACATAATACTTTACTGATAAATAAATGTGAGGGTGAATCAAGACGATAAATGTTGTACTGAGGTTATTTGAACAATCCCTGCATTAATGTAAGGAAACATCTGTGGACAATCCTATCGGTTACCGATTTGTCATTCCGGCAAAGTCCGTCGGTCTTATTGCATCATCGTTTGAAAGACAATGTTCTCATCATGCATTCATCATAATACAAAGACTAAGAAACCAGACAAGTGTTACACGGGGGAAGGGATTAGGAATAATCCTCTTAATGAGCGGGGACCAACAAAGTAAATACGAAAATAAAATCTAAGTCAGACGGAGACAGGAAATCCATAGAACACGAGCGACAATAAGGGCGTGTATTTAAATCTAGGCAAAAATAATGAGGAAAAATAAATAACAATACTTTGGTGATTAAATAATTTCTTTTAAACATCTCCTTGTTTACACGTATACGTCTAGTATATACAAAACTTTAAAAAAAAAAGTTCAAGTTCCCTATGTTAATGTCATCGAAGAAAAATGAACAACTCTCATCTTCTCGTTATGAAAGATATAACTCATCAAATGTTTCTCTTTTTATGTATTAAAAATAAGACCAGTTGTTCCTTCTAATGGATAACATTTGTTTAATGGTTCTGTCGTACTGCCGACTGATGCAGTTTACACATTATACCAAGTGCTTCAGATTTTTTTCTTGATTGACAAGCGCATCCTTCCCTCCCTTGAATTCCTCCCGTAGCTTTTAACAGCTCACAAACAATAATTATTAAGAAGTTATGCTTTAAAAAAGAAGACCAACATCGGAAGATTTACACCCGATACTTGAAGAAAGTCTTCAATCCTCGGCAGGGGGCGGAAGCTTGCATAAAGACATAACAACAGTTGTTGAAATTGGCTCGCGGCATGCTTGCGGAGGGTAGACTCCCTCATGTATTATTTTCCAATAATTTTCTTAACAGAGGCAGCGATTCTCTTTTTAAAAGAGTTCATTACCTAACAGTTAAAGATCCACTAACAGGACGGCAAGTAATTAATATTCGGTTATTATTAGCATAAGGAACATTTGCAGGGAGAGAAAAAAAAATTGGAACTTTAAAGAGTTGTGGGAAAGACTAGCAATCAAAGACACGCGCCATACCTCCGAGTAATTAATATTAACAGTTTGTCAAGTTTTAAAATGTCAGGAAACAGAAAATGGTAAATGAAAAATGAAAGTATAATTTTTACTGTCGGTAAAGCATAAAAACACGGTTATGCATATTCTAAATATTTTTGTGTGAAAACGACCAGCCTCAAGAAAGTGAGGTAAATGATAAATATATAGAGAAAGATGGATACAAAAACATCCGCTGTAGAAAAATGGAAAACAAAGGAACAGTAAAAAGCAGATTTTCACTAAAAATTCAAATTAAGCAGTTTCGCTCTATGATCTTAATAAGTATAGTACGTTAATAAAATGAACACATGTATCGCAAGGACAAATAAAGCCTCTTTTTAATATAAATAATTTTTTGAATTTTAAATTGGAATTATTATTTGACCAAAAATTCCGAAGGTATCAAAAAGAAATTTAGAAATGAAAAGAAACTATGTAGTTCATATGGCTAAAAAAAATATGCACAATTTTCTTTGTACACTTATGCCACCACCTGGTATTATCAAAATTAATAGACTTCTTATACAGAAATTGCGTCTAAGAAAATTCCTTTAAATTTGAGTAAAGTATAATAGATTAGTTATGCGAATCTTATTCTCTCCTCTCCCTCTTTCTTGATTAACGTTTTATATATATATTTCCTTTCCTAATACTGTACTTTTCTTCGTGATTTTGAGGAAAAAAAGACTATAACATGACTGCATGAATGAAAATCTTTACAGAAAGACTATACATGTATAAAGCAATAAATCAAGACCGACAAAATGAAAATTTTCAAACTGATTTACATATATGGAAGTTACTGTAATATTTTCATTTCCATATGGAAATTAATTTATAATCTTCATTTCCATTTGGAAGTCAATGATTTATTATTTCCTTTTTATACGTTCTATATATTTTATTTTGAAAATTCAAAGTAAATATATATTAAAGAGATCGATAATATTTTTGCTACCGGAAAGAACATTTTACTCACATAAAAACGATATTTATTACGTGTTTTCTTACATCTATTTCTTTGAAATATATATCTTTTTTGGGGGTATTTTATAGAACGCAAATTTAACAACCCTGGAATGATTTTAAAAAAGAAAAAGACAAAACAAGGATATAGTTCCAAAGAAAGCAATGAAAGAACTTGGAAATTGAAACGTTTCACCAAGTAGCGATGAATATCATAAAATATTGCTAAAGCATTCTTTAAGAGCTAATTTACAAGTTGAAATCTTTCTAAATATCTGAAGATTATTGGGATGTTGTTTTATTTATTGTATTTGCTTGCATCAGTTCCGTCTGGGTGTATTTAACTCTTTCGACTTTTACTTTGTCTAATTTTTGTTATTTATTTAATTGCGATTTTCATTCTCCAGACATGTGGTATATCTCTAGTTAAATTTGTATCCATTTTTTATCGAGCTGGAAATTATATTTAAGTAATGTGATGACTGTTTTATAAATAGACAAGGGATTTTAGACGTGCTGAATATCACAAAATATAAATATCTCTGCTGGACTTTCAAATTGCTGTTGATGTTTCTTTGATAAAGGAATCAAAAAACAGTTTGCAAAGATGATAAATTATCAAATCTCTCCTCGTTTCCAACACCTTTCTACATACAAATGATAACATATTGAGCAGATTTTAACGAGATGGACAAATTTTATCAATAAGATGATTTTGTGTTTCAAAGTTTGTTTATTTCTGATGCAAATCTAAAATTATTTTGCAAGCACGGTTCTTAGGTAAGTAATAAATAAATATTGATAAAAATATTGAAAGTGAAACAATGAAACAAACACAGCATATACCACGTAATTCATTTGTTCAGAACAAAGGGTATCACTAATGCTACAAGCTATGGACAGACCAAGCAACATTTTTAATGAACAGACTAATTAGTGACCCCAAAAAAAAAAACAGGATACAAGAAAAGGGAGGAAGAATAAAAAAAATAAATGAATGAAAAATTCTAAAAATATACCCCATTTCCAGTTCAAAAATTATGCTTCAAAGGAAAGACACATAAAACTTAGTGTATTTTCAGAAAGTGTCAACATTGATAAATCCCCACTTTCTGTATTTGTTCTAGAGATTAATACAGCGAAATCGGAAAAGAAGGTGAGGATAATCGGGGTGGGAGATATCGGTAAGTTCCAGATTTAACAGATTTGTGATAAAATTTTCCCTACATCCTGTTGCGAGGCAACAGTAAGCGGATGTCCCCCCGATCGTGGGTCCCTGTTTCCTTGTCGCGCGACAGAGCAACTGCTCACATTTTGCAGGTTGTTGTTCCAGTTTTGTCCTCATTTTATTAAAAAAGATTAAAAATATATGGAAAAAAGGATGTTACTGTGCTGCAGTTATTTCAGTATTGTTTTGTCGTGAATCCGAAGCAAATAAAAAAAAAAACCGCAATTGTGCGATGGGCTTAAAAAAGTTAACTGTATTTACTGCAATTTGGAAGATTATCGTCCATTTGAGTAGACATTAGTTTGACGGAAGAAAATGTTTACTTTAGAATTATTTTAAGTAAGCAGATGATATTTTAGTTTTTCCATAAAAGAAATTTCAAAGTTGCAAAAATCCCTGTATAATCAATAAATATATATTTCTTTGCAATAAAATGAATAACTACAATATATATGTACATATTCATCTATTTTTCATTAACTGAGCATTTGCAAAATATATTTAAGCACTGAATTTCTCTAATACTTTTCTCGTCATTTGTATTCGATCAAATCTCTTCCGTTCCACTTCAGCTTATATTGTTCCATTATACATGTATTTTACAACTTCATTAGACGCATCACGATAATTTTCCAATCAATAAAACTTAATTGATTTGTTAAGTTTAAAATAAAAAGTACGTGAAATACCCTGAATATTTCTACTTAGCATGACATTCGGCCACACGGGGAAGTAAAAGATCACAAGGGTATTTAATGTCCAATAAATATGGCGATCTTCAGATCGCGTTATGCAGTTTTGAGCTCGACGACCAAGCGTAAACGTTATGAGATAAATACTGCGATCGCGGAGGTATCAGTTCTCTCCTCTCCCCCCATTTAACATCATATGAACTTGATGACCCCCGTTTGCTTAAACACAGATGAACGATGGAATTTTGTATAACGGTGGTTCCGGAGTACATTGTATAAAATTAAATGAAAAAAATGTGCCAGGAGCCTGATTTATATACAGGAAATGGCAATAGATTTTCTAATAAAGAATCAATATGCTACATGTTAGATGATGTATTTATTTTCTAAATCTATCTATGTTATTCGAATGCTACTTTTTTTTTTAAGATACTTTACAAACTATAGGCATCCAAATATAATTTCTCCATGTCGCAAAATAAGCTCTACAATTTAGCAGATAAAGTATAATTATTATATAAATCTAAAAGTTTTTCAATCAAAATTGAATTTTTAATATCACTGTAAAAAATCTTGTATGAATATTCAAAAATTATCTTTAATTTAATGATATATTTTGATTCCGTTGCGGATTAAAAATAAAAAGACTCATTAAGGACCTGTCGGGGTCCGGGGGTTTTCTAGATTTCACGTCTTTGAAGTATTTTTGCTGCCGTATCTGATTGCTTCAAGTTCCACAACGTAATTAGAAAAATGTATCGTAAATAGTGGCTTTATGTTGAGTGATAAGATCATAAAATTAAACGTAGAAAATAAAGACGAAATCAGAATTACAACTCGGGGCCTAGCGTTCACAGGATCCCAACTTGTCCGCACGTTTTTACAGCTCCAGCTGATAAATGCAGTAACATTCTAATTTAGAAAATGTTTAAATAAAAATTAAAGTTTCGTTCAAAATTTGATTTTTATCAGGGTATGTGCTAGAAAGACATTATGCGGCAAAAATGCTTATGGAAGAAAAAAAATATATTCACATCAAGAATATTGCATAAGAAGATGATAGAAACTAACATCCGAAGCACCCCAAAAATACAACGCATCAAGGAAATTCAACCCAACAGTCTTTTCTTTAGGAAATACTAAACAGTACAGGAAATTAGAAAATATGCTATCTTCCTATCCATTTACAAGGAAATATTTTTTTCTTGTTATTCTCAGTAAACGCTTTCAGTCTAAGTCACATATTCATATCAAATTGACTATTACTTAAAGAAATTACTTTTAACAAGGATTTTATCAATCCTTCAATTAATACAAACTCTTGAGAAACTAAAGCGCAAGACGGAAAATTAAACCATTAATGATAAAGGCATATGTATCGAAAATCTGCATGACACAAATTTCAATTATTAATGATGGAATTTATAAACTGCAACATAAGTACTTAAATACAAATACATAGTCATTATGTCTAATTATCCTGCCCGGCTTCCGTTTTGTACGGAAACTGTAACCCGAAAAAATTAATATCCAAATTAAAACTCATGAACTCTACACTATATAAATCTAGAGACAAAGCGATCGATGTGAACCATTCCCCTACAAAATAATTTAGACCGTGTCCACCCAAATGCCCAAGGTCTGGGTAATAAGTCTTCTTTGAACTTCAAATTATGACAGAAATAATGTTTGTGAATCCGACCGCGCTCCCGGGCCCCTACCGTGCTGGGGATGAAATTTGCAGAAACTGGTGTGATAAAACCGTTTTTCTGTCGTATATCTTCCCATCAAACTTAGTTCGACATGTGTACGTACATATGTATTTAATATTGCCTCCTATGATATCGTCCTAATATTGACTTTCTCAGGGAAAAAGTGCTCTATGGACAATCCTGCTTTTCTCTCTGTTTTGTTTGTTTACCCCTTCTATTAAAATTGAAATAAATATTTAAAAGCGCATTTTTAGCTGATTTAGAAATCGTAATATCTGTTATAAAGTTCTTGAACTCATTTTCTAATTAGATTTAAAGAACATGAAGATGGTGATATCAATTTTCATTGATAATAATAACTTATATATATAAAATAAAATTATCCATATACAAAAAGAGATAATTTTAAAATAGTTTTTGTTAATGCTAAAAAAATAAGTCATTTAATGTATCCGAGTTCTCTTGCTTCAAATTGTTTTGAAGACTTGAAATCTGAAAATTGAGTATGAAGAAATAAGGAGAGAAATAAAAACGTCAACACTATAGCCGTTTTTTTTAAACATAACCTTATTTGATCACCTTAAAAACCGAGAGAATACACATATGTGTATGCGTTGAATTTAGATTCCTAGTTTATGCAACATCCGACCACGTTTCCGAAAGATAAACAACACACAAACAGTTTTGATATAAAAACAGTGTCGTATAAGATAACATTTACAAATCACATTATATAATGACGATGCTATATTCAGATATTCCTACAAATTTTATTTTTATAAATTATTTTGGGATGAATAAAAAATTAATCCTTTGCAATAAACTCAAAATTCAAATAATTTTTTTTTATAAAAGCAAAATATGTAAATAAAAATTTTAAGTAAATTTATGGGCGGTTACATTACCAATTTCATATTATGTAATAGATTATGAAAAAATGGGTGAACCGAATGTTCTAAAGAGTTACCAAGTGTTACTATTAGAGCGATGACGAAGACACTTTTCTTTTTTGAGATGATGGATGACTTGGATAAGGATTAAATTTCAAATCAAGTATCAAGATTAGAAGAGATTTTGGAATAGCTCTCACCTTTTGAGACGATAAGATTTATGCAACACCTATCACCGCACATTGAAAGCATGCTTAAGCCCCCAATAGCTTTAAGTGGACCACTTCATAGCTACCTATATTGATGATACAAATCGCGATTTCTGAAGACAGAAGGAGTACCCCTTATGGCACAAGAGACTCTTGATCAAACTCAACAAGTCCAGACATTTTAAATACATCGCCACCGCAGCAGAAGAGTTTATTTTCAATACATACGTTTGTCAAGATTTTCCATGATTTCGCTGCTTTCGCTCTTTGGGGTGATGGATGAACCGTTATCTGTGGACAGTGAAGATGATCCAGGAGACATCATATCAGGCGAGGATTGGGAGGTTCGAATTTCTCCGGAGACGTGTGAATCTGGTTCTGTCTTGATGGATTCCCCAGGCTGAACAGGTAACGACATACTGTTGGAGACATTGGAAGACAGGTTTGTCAGGGTATACCCTTGTTGGATTGGAGAAGTCAGTGTTGGAGACGGTGATTTTCCATACATACAGGCTTGGTTGCTGTTGTAAATATGTAATTGGTCTGTCATTCTGTTGTTATCCATTGGAAGTCCGTAACCATTGTAATAGTCCAAACCGCAATGCATCGCCTGGTGCTCTGTTGGCCACCCTGGACCCTGACTTAATAAGTTCATTACGGAATGATTGGAATAATTCATTGCCACCTTGTCCACACAACCAAATATCCACTCAAGAATGCTACACTGTTGTCAAAACGCTTTTAGATTGTGGAGAGCCTGTTTGTCACGACCAAGTGTTTTGCTCTGTACGATAAAGGGGGTCTCGCTGCATCTCAAATTATGTTCAGGCGCCGTCCAATCACAATCGGTTATGCCAATGACGGAGATTTCCTGCTGTAAAATTCAAGCAGGAAAAGGCGAATTTATCCTCGTAGTGAGCTTCAGTATTTTACAAAGGCTTATGGTTACATTTATTGTTGTATAAACTTTAGATAATCTTCCAGCGAGTTTTAATCCAAAAGAAAAAAAAAATATCAGAAAAGGGGGAAAATCATGGTTGCATGCTACCTTTCTGATCATAATTTAAAAAAAAAAATTATTTCTTTAAACATGTTTCAAAAGATTTTTCGTGTTTCAAAATGCCAGCTCTTTTGTAATTATTTTCATTGCAACTGATTCTTATAAATGCTGTAAATGAAACAACGTGTGAAGCCTAGTTTATTTATTAATCTTTTCTTCTTTCGCTTACTAAACGATTCAATTTTCGTATCAACAATGTGGCTTAATGTTATTCTTCAGACTAGGATGTTTACACAGGGTACTGTTTTGTATGAAATTGAAATCATTTGGAAAAGAGTGAAACGACATTTTTCTCGATAAAACCCGATATCGCACGTAGATTAGTGCCTCAAATCACCGTAGAGCGAGTCGTTTACCGCCCGCTAGGAGGGGGTGGTTATTCTCAAAATCGGCGAGCGCATACTGCCCGACATGGCCTGCATGTGAGATCGCCACAATGTCGTGTTTTAGTTTATAGAGCATAACAACAAATTCCAGTCAGTCTGTCGTCGAATCTGTACATTCAGCTCGCATGCTTTATGGCAAAAGAGGGTTTAGTTTCTACAAATAATGTCTCCAGTTCACCTTTTTCTATTATAGAATCTAATAGAATCTTACAGCAAAAAACTCCACATGCCCCGGCTTCTCTTTTTATTTCTGTTTCTCGTAAACGAAGTGTTTTTGTCTGCCCCTAGCACTATCTTTATTATATCTCATATGCATGTTTTCGTATATCTTGGCGAGTTTTATTAAGCGTTTTGTTACCCAGATGTATAGGTTTTAAATCATCCTTAAAATTTGACTGTTTTCACTTAATTTGCGTCCTAGAGAAACAGTTGTTACATGATACAGACGTTGAGGATTTTCCGCACTCCGAGTTCGTTACCATTTTTTGAAGTTACAATGTAAACTGTTTTCTATTATCTTGATTTTTTTAAAAGAGTTCCGTGCCATTAAAGCCATTAAAGTAGATTCTAGTACTTTAAAAATATTTATTATTTTGTAAAGTTTTCCTTTTTAACCCTGACTTTTATTCTCCCGAGTCCTTATACTTTAACTGATTTTGAACTACATAAAAGTATCTTTTATTTTTTATAGGTTAGATCAGTTTCGTTTGAATTAGTGTCAAGATGGATCAACTTGGTGAGTATAGATTTTTTTCATGTTCGTTATGTGTGTGATAAATGGAAGTCAGATTATTTCATAGCTTCTGAATTAGATCTAAAAAAAAATTAAAAGATATAATACATTAATAAAATAGCGAAGTTTTAACTGAAGATGGTGAGTTGATGAAACGAATTTGATCTATGATAAAAAAAAAAAAGAAACACTTCCTTGAAAATTCTTTTCTTTTTCTTTTACTTTCCTGTCTTAAAAATTGAACATCTATTTTAATACTTCTGGTTATTATTGTTCAGATTTAGTTTACTAAGAATTTATAACCAAAAAGAACTAAATCCGAACAGATTAAACAGCAAAACACTTCTCAAAAGAACACTTTCAATCTTAAAATTGCATTATTTTTAGAAATATTTAATATTACATAATTTCACACTTCTTATGAAATAAATTTTTGCAAGGAATTGCAGCCAATTTATGTTCTGACCTTTAGATGTACAAATAAATTCAAATTTGCTGTTTTAAGCAATAACATTATTTAACTTTAATATCACGATGAATATTTTTAAGCTAAAGCAATCATAAACATATCCTATCAAAATACAAATAACTTCATAAAAATCTTCTTTGTATTTGTTTTAGTTGTAATGTAAAGACTTCATTCAATAACTATAATATACAGAAAGCTCACTTGATGTTAAAGAATTTCAAAGAGCTCGAATACTTTGGTATTTACAACAAATATTTTATATACTAGACAATTAATTAATGAAAAGATAAATGTGCAATTCTAAGAAACATAGACAAATCAATTATATCTATCAATGATCAAAAAGCTTAATAATCGTTGAGAATAAATAAAAAAAAAAATTAGAAAAAAAGGTTAAAATATTTATGAAATTACTAATGGGACCTTAGAACCGGTGTATTGGTGCTCATTTTGGTTTACGGTCTGAATGATACAATTATATTAAAGCAAATAATGCACACCTGTGGTTCTGCATATTTTAAAATAGAACGGCTTTTAGTAACAGAAGGCACAAAGGTCAATGAAATACAATGAATTTATCTAATATCCGAATTCCAATTTTACTCAGTTTCAACGAATTCTGAGGAACAGACTGCTTCATAAACACAAAGTCCAAGCTCGCCTTTTTGCAAAGTTTGCATCTTTTAGGAATAATTTTTCCCTGGACATTACAAAATCAAAATGATCAACATAGGAATATCGTATCTTCAAGCAATAAAAATTTAGTGTTGCAATACATATTCCTGGTAAATGATTACGGATTGTTACAAATACAATATTTAAATATTATTCAAAAAATATTTAATCAGACTCTGATCACAGTAATCAAAATACTTGTCTGTAATGCGTGTGTTTTACTTGGGTTGGTATTTGGTAGAAGATACATTGTATGTTTGTTTGTTTGTAATTTAAAGATAGGTTTAATTGCTCTCTGCGTTTCCAAGGCACAATGTATTTATCTAGAATTTTATGAATATTTATCCAAAATTAGGAAAAGTAATGAATTGATATATGCTATTAAAAGAGCAATTCCTGAATAAATAAATGTGCCTAATAGGTTCCTAGTCTGCGAGTTTTACAGTTGTAGGTTTATGTAACATTAACTTATTCGGCAATTGACATACGTTTTTTCTGGTACCAAATGCTTCTAAAACCATACGATTTTTGTTTTGCTTAACTTGATACTTAAATGGAGAAATAACCAAGTACTCAATATCAATAATATTTATTTCTGATATAAAAATCCAAATTACAACATATTTCTCTATTTGGGAAAGTTTCGCTTAAACTTATTGTGATATATTCTAATGTTACATACAACTATAACATATGTGTATATGCTAAGAATGTTTTTATGATGAACTTATTCCTTATTGATCTGCGTTTGACATACAAACCCGAGTCTTTGCATCGCTGCCAAAGCTTGTACTTGACACTGGCGAGAGTAAGAAGTCCCCTCAGGCCGTATTTACAGTAGTTCCCTTTGAGTGCTGATAATTGGTAATTGACAGTCAAGTACAACTTAAGGCAAGATATCAAGAACTCAACTGTACAAATTCTGTAGTTAGTCAGATAAGAAACTTTTCCCTGAGTTAAAACTTGCCAAGATTTAATTAGACTGGAATTGTGATCTGAATATCGGCATAGGTAAATATTCCGCCTGTACAGATTATATATACTTTTAGTAGTACTGAAGGAAATGTAATAACTTACAGTGTATATGCGTAAAAGATTCTGGTTTTTTTAACCAACGAAAAGGAGATTTTAATGTTTATTTTCACGGGACAAAAACTTTCATTTTTCCCCCCGTTAATTTTGCAAATATATTTTTCATAATTTTTAAAAACGAGTTTTTTATTTGGCGCTCTTTGAAAATACAAAAATATTGTCACTAGGTATAAAATGAGATAGGGCGATATGAACCTGCGTATTTTTCATTAGAAAATTATGAACTATGACAAACCTGTCGGGAAAATATTTTTTTATCATGAGCAATTTATTCCTTAATGTTGATGCTATTGTTTATAATGTTTTAATAATGATATGATAATGATATTGTTACTAATATAAACATGTAATAGGTCACTCTCTTGCTTTTCAATAGATAATTTAACATTAAAACCTGTTATATGGTAGATTTTTTTTAATTTATAGAAATATACTAGACAAGTTCAAACCATGCAATATTATATATGAGAGATATTCTACATGAATGTGCATGTGCATGTTATGAAATTTAAAAGAATAAAACAGTTAAAACAAACAAGCAAACTGAGTTTCATATATGCTTTAAAACAGAACATATTTAAGTCGTGAATTATTTTTGGAATTAATTTTTATTAGAATTGTTCGTTGAACTACAATAATTTGTAATCCATTCCGCAAACACGTAGAAACATCTGTTTCCTTCAATCTAATAGAATAAAAGAATCTTTTTTTTAGTCTTTCCTTTTTTTTTTCTAAATTAGTATTTTATTAAATTAATTAATTGCGACACGAAAAAAACTGTACTATTATAATTTCCAACTGGATGTCCTTTTGGTATATAATGTATATTGGAACGACATTCAGGAAAATTGTCACCTGTTGTATGGGCACTTTGAAATCGAGTACTTATTGCAATTGACGCACACTTGATGGATTTTGGTACGTTATGGTATTTTCTTTTTCTAAAAATAATTTTCAGTTATATTGCGATTGATTTTAAGAGTATTTACCTCTCCGATGTCTGGCACATTCTAGAAAAAAAAATATAATTCACGCAAAGAGTATACCTGTTAGAAAGAATATTTCATATGTAACAACACTTATGAATAATTTGTCTAAAATTCTCGATGAGAAAAGTAATTTATATTCTAATGATGTTCTTGAGATAAATAATTGATATATATTAATTGTCTATGATTTGTTTCCTACAACCTTCATGAAAAAGAATTTTCCGTGTCTTAGCTAAAATTTCGTTTAAAATCAAACAACACTTTCAATATATGAGATATCTAGAAATTTATTAAAAATTAGCCTTGTCCTATTAAAGAAGATTTCTTAAAAACTTGAATATGATTTAAAAAAAGGAAAAACAAGATAACTAAAAATGCACACCCCTCTCTTTATCTTGCCCTCCTCTCCGTATATCTAATAATCATGTCTAAAATTGGTTTGTAAATTGAATTATGGAAAAGAACCTTCTGACTACTGATTATTTTACGGTCAGAAGTATTCCGTTTCTAACGTGCACTTAACCTTTCTACCAACCAGAAAGGAATTATAAATTATATGGAATATGATACAGCTACATATTTTTGCACATGTTGAGTATGGTAAAAATGAATATTCTATATAAAAATAATAGAATTAAGCTTCTCCGTTTATTTCACTGATATACATCAAACAAGATAATATGCATGTAACAATACAATGCTGTTTCTTTATTTTGCATTACAAAAAAGTCAATCAGCTTATTCGTTTTATGTAAGTTGAGATGTGCAGGTCTTATATATAATCGTAGTTAAGTGATGGGATATATAATAACCCCAAATCAAGCCATAGCACTTAATTAAAGGCGTTAATCAGCGTAAGATCTCTCAATGAGTTCACACGGACACCCTTGGCTTCCCGCATGAGATATTATTAACGTTCCACACTTGTAACTTATTGATAAACATAATTGATTTTAAAGTATATAAACAATCACAAGTAGTCCCCAAAACCACACTATATAGACTGAGAGCCGCAAATCTTCCTTAACAAAGTGTTTTACTAGCTTCTATCAATACGTAGGTTGAACAAGATGAAAGGCTTATGTAAAAGATACACTTAAAGGAGTATCTTGTCTCCGTTGAGAAACACTTAAGATTGATATAAATGAGCGACAGCTACTTTTTTTCTGATTTGTAGTAAGAGCCAAGGAGCTTCATGGGAAGTTATTTAAAATCCATGATTAAAAATTAACTATGGTATCGGTTGGATCTCAATATGTTTCTATAAGGAGGAAAGTACATTATATTTGAATTATCTTTACTTGCATTAAGTAAGGTGCTTGGTATCTTTAAATTGCATTCATAAAGTGAGTGCTCGGCATTGTTATTTTTTGTACTTTATAATCTCTGTTAATATTAAAAAGTCTCGGAACTTTCTACTTTTACTTTTTATCATTTAATGATTGTTGCATTATAGCCTTGTGACATAACGGTTTTTCCACAGGAGAATTAATGTAGTACGTATTAAATTTTTTGTGAGTTTTTAACCAATTTATTTAGTTGTAATTCTTAAAGTGTAACTTTCCTATACTATCTCTTTATTAAAAAATCTGTCAAACCTTATTTGATATTAAGATAATGTATGAAAAAAAATTGTTATGAAACTCTGATACATTTGTTAAATCATTCATTGTAATCATTATTATATTTATAGAAAATGTACACGTCAACAAAGATGATAAACCAGTAAATATAGAAGAACATCAGCTACTATTATGATTCAGTCGATTGTTCTTCAAAATCAGCTAAGCATGTAACGATTTAATGATGTGATTTTGTTTACCGGATTTAAGAGCGGGGACACACAGAAAGGGCACGACCGCAGTTTATATCTGGCTTTGATCAGAGACCCTCGCTATTACTAGTTCTGTACTAATTTTCCTGTTTAGGAGAGCACCGATCAGGGGTTTAGCTGTGCGCAGTTTCCGGTTTGGGGATTTCGTTGACACGTATATTTCCTCTATTATCGATGGCGTCTTCCGTAGCTTTGGGAGTAAGATTTATGTTTACTCTAATAAATTGGGTCATCATTATATATATGATTAAGTATGTGGACATTGTGTACAAAGAAAGACACAACTTAAAGATCCCCAGTTTTCTCTCTTAGAAGCAAAATTCAGTTGGTACATGTTTAGTGTTCAGAATCGGTTAGGGTGTATCAAACCAATAAGAACAAGTTTTATGATATAAAAATAATAAATTTTGAGTAGAATTTTTCAAAATGAGAAAACAATTTTTCCCAAAAAAAGTATTCACTTTTAAGGTAAGTCACTCGTCAGCTTTTTAGAAAAGTTCACGCAGAAGTTTTTACTTCAAAACTACTTATTAAAATTCAATTTTATAACATATTTAAATTCAACAATGCAAATTTTTTAACATTCATTGAAAAAAACTGCTCAAAAATATACAAAGAAGCAAGATTTATGAGGGACTATTTCTTTTGGTGGAATGATATTTAGCAGAAAATTCTGCAAATCTGCACATTTACAAAATTTAATGTAATGGAAATTTAGCCTCACATACTTTTACTCGGAGGATATTTTCCGTTTTGATATTGGTAAAAATATTTAATACAGGTCTTAATTTATATTTTTAGACTAAGTTTTACACCTTCCCTCAACAAACATTTCCAAAAAATGAAAATATATTAAAGAAGTAAAGGTCAAATTTACACCATTTTTTGCCTGAAAATCACATAATTATTTTGACAAATATTTCAAAATTAACATCACTGACCCCACCTTTTTCTTTCATTTTTTTAAACTTCTCGATACTTGTAACTGATCAGCATTCAAGTCGTTAAAAGTTTGACATAAGAAAATTTTTTATTGCCTATTAAGTTTTTTAATACCCCAAATATGTTATTTTTAGTGCAAAAAGTCACACAATGATTTACGCGCATTAATTTGCAAGATTTGTTTAATGATAAATATTAGTCAAACTATTTTACGTAAAATAAGGTTATATTTATTGCCATGCTTACATCTAATCAAATATAATAAGGGTTAAAGTAATTAACCAAAGAGATGAAATTTAAGTGCAAAAAGGTCAACTTAAATGTACCGTAGATCAGTAGGATGCACACTGACCCCCTATTTTCTTTGCGATTTTGAGTTACACTTTATGAGTACTTATCCAAAATATACTTCTCAAAAAATCCTTGATATAACAAATTTGAGGAGTGACTTACCTTAAGTAAAAGTACTGACAAATTTTTGCAATCAGATTTTGAACACTGGCATTGTCTTTATTATTTTTTCAGATGACATATTAACTTAGGCGTTTGTATATTCATTAATATTTGGACGCATGCTCTTAAATCAAAACAAGAAAATAGTAATTGAGAAACATACCATTGTTATGCAAATATATAAATATTTCAACTTTTAAAAGTTTCTTTAAGTTACTATAGCATTAGGTTTTTATTACATAATTATAGCAAACAATTTCCTATACTGTAGCTTACACTATTTACAATATTTTGATGACAATCCAAATTTAGTTTCATGTTTCCAAGTATAAAGTAAAATTTGTATAATTATTTAATCCCGTTTCACACAACTTGATAATAAAAATTATGCGATAATCGGTGAAGTTCAAGTATCAATAGCACATTAGAGAGAAGATAATGTTAGTATACACTAAATTGTTTTGTGAATAAGTATACTATCATTTTTAGTACAAAACATTAAATCTTTAGAGTGCATTTCTTGGATTTCTTTTGGAACTGAATGTACATGTATACACAACAGCACAACTTAACTTACCTCAAGATTAAGATTAAGACTGTAAGATTAAAAATACTGATGTATTGCAGCCAAAAGTTTTTTTAAATAAATATTATTTTCCGTAAAGTATAAATTATCTCCACCTATTATAAATTCAAAATTTACAACAGTATTCGAATATCATTGATATTTTCGTATGCTAATGTAGATATACTGAGATCAGCAAACTTGAGGGAAAAATGAACATTGCTTTGATATTTCTAAAACTGGTTGCATTGACATGCAGTTGTTTGATATTTTTGTAACCTGCTTTATGAATTGATTTATATAATTTACAAAAAAGATATGTATGAGCCGTTCAAAATCAATCACATCAGTCTACTCAAAAAGTTGTGACTAGAAATATTGATCCAAATACATGTACATGTATATATACTTTATACATTATGAAAAGAAACATGCGATGAATCGTATTTTGTAAGGAATGATTTTCTATAAACAAACTTTAAACCTCAGAATTCACTTTCTGAAATATTGAACCAGTTATCTATTCATACGTGTAAACCTACTTACAGATCAATGTGAAAAAGTGATTTGTTCAGATTTGGAAAAAATAGCCTTTTTTATTTTCAAAATTTGTTGAGGACTTATTGATCGTTTCATTTTCTATATCGAAAAATAAACTGACAAAAATTATATCAAATATAATAAAAATGCATTCGAGAAAATACTTTTGGAAATTAAGGAAACAATTTACCCCCCTTTATCCCCATTCGTTAACTTCCTGCTTAGACAAGCTGGATGGTGTGTTGAGATACGTACAGTTTGTTATTTAACTTGGGGTACTGAAAATGTCCCGCTTTCAACATTGATATCAATTTTCTGCTTAATTTTGAGGACAATTTCTCTTTTATTTTCCACCACCGCCATTATAATGTCTTGGTTTATTTATTTATTTTTTATTTATTTTTGAGCATTGAAAATTTTTTATCTGTCAACTGTAGATATAAGAAAATAATCCCGTTTTTTCGTTTAGTTTGAGATTATGTTATCGCTATTCTTGATATCAAATAAAGATTAGTAAGAAAAATTCCATTGTACAGGAAACGTCTGCAACTAGTAATATAAGTTCTTGTGACTGTTCATGTTACTTATGTTCCGTTTCTTTGTATAACGACCCGATTATACCAGATCCTTAATATTTAAGCTACAAAATAGTCAAACAAAAGAAAATTGGAAATATTTCTAAACAGAATTAATAAAGAAGAATTCATATCTAATAAAAAATATATTGTTTCTTTATTTACCTACGATAAACAACAAATTTATCACCAACACAAAGTCTAATACCACTGCATCATATTTGGATATTTTACTAAAAAAAGAGGGTAATCTAACAACAAAGCTTTATTGGTGAATTCTACTTAGTCTATCTATCGTCGACCTCTTTGAATCATGTAGCAATAAAATGTATATTGTTATCACCTGTATATGGGATTTATGTCCCTCGAGTGATTCGAAAAGCAAGAGTATTCTCTACGTATGAACAATTTCTACATCGAGACAATCTACTGACGCAAATGTCTATGAAGAAAAAAATATTAACAATCTCTTTTAAAGCGATGTTTTTGTAAGTTCTATGGTCGATACAATTACTTTTTCAGCAAATACAATGCATCATTTAGACAAATACTGACTGATATTTTTCTAATTAATTGTTCTGCCAGAATATATACGCTGAATTGTCAATGGATTTTTCTGTTTTTCATGACAAGGAGTAGAGGGCGGGTGTGACGGGTCACCTGGGGATGCTTACTCCTCTATGACACCTGATCCCAACTCTGTTGTTTAAAAGGTCAGTTTTTACTCTGATCTTGATATGTATTGTCTGTCTGAATGGATTTATGACCGTGAATGCTGTTCTATATCTCCATATTTTATAATAAAAATTTCAGATAACAAGGAAGACTAATTATAAACAGGAAGAATTAAAAAAAGTAGTCCTTTTTTAAAACGAGGAACAGATTGGATCCCAAGCAATTCAGGATGTGTTGTAATATATCTATCGTAACTGTGGTTGTCATGAGCAGAATTGTTAAGATGTTATGAAAGGGTCACTACTTCCTTTCTCAACATCAATATCATGGATGAACAAAATTTGCTTATACTTTTCTCTGGATGTATTATACTTCCACTTTTTTGTGGAATATGAATTGCTTTTTAATAGTATCACGAATATATTATTGAGATAACATAAGCTTGGTTTTCATCAGATTAATGAATATTTCAAGTATATATCGGATTTTCCTTGTGAATTTAGAAAGTAGTCAAATATTTAATGTTGTTTATTACTAATAACGATTAAAGCTTACTCAATATCATGTGTTTTTCATTTCGTTCCAGTATGAGTTCGGAAGCATAATCTATATAATTGACTCTTGTACCAGATAATGATGTGCCTGGTACTTCCATTGTAATTGTGATTTGGTTAAGAACAATACTTATGTTGAAGAGTTTTCGATTTACATATGCCTAAAGTGGCATCTGAACGGTCCCCACATATGCAAGCACTGTCAATAGATTTAAACCTAATAGGAATACACAAGTTATTCTAACTCTTGACCGTGTTTTTACCTTTAAGCAATTTCACAGTAAACATTAGAGGAAAATAAACTTACAGAAAATAACCACCCATTCTTATTTCTTCTGTTATTTTCTCTTCAGTACTTTCATAAATTTGAGGCATTTGTATATAAAACTTCTGGTTCGTAAGGAATTCAATTTTTATTATTTTTCAGTAAGTCAGATATGCATACGTTTTATTTCTGTACAAGGGAAGACATCAATATAAAGTAATCATAAATTCAAAAGTTTGTGTAGAGTTTACCTTGTGTTATTTGAAAAAAATTCAACTAATATTTTTGCGTAAACATGCTTTTGAAAATAATTCTGTGCATGAGGAAAACACCTCCGCATCTTAAAGATTTCTTTTAGAATCGAATTTTGATCTTTACATTTGAAGCTTGATATTTTTGCCTTGATTTAGTGCCTATATTTGAAATGTTTCGGTATTTGTCACTTAGATTTTTCTTTTAGTCTTTGATATTTCCACGCTGATATATTCTTTATGCATTTTATTACCTTTCAATTTTTTATTTTATTTTATTCAAATTAGATACATTTAGCATGTTTTATTTTTGCAGATTGAACCTTCAAGTGTAATTTGCTTTTCTATTTAAATTTTTGTCAAGAGGGATTAATGTTACTCTAGAGTGATTAATATTTCCATTACTTTTTGTAAAAGAAGTTTGAAAAATAACCTTGCTACCGATATTATAGGATAAATAAAAATGTCCGTTCTTTTGATAAGTGCACCAAAAAGAGATATTGTATAAATGAAATGTTAGTCAATGGGGTAATAGCAATCCTGCCAGGCCAGTTGGTGCATGTAGCAATTTCTTTTCTAGAAGTTGATCATAAACTGAGGTACCTAGTCAATATCTAAATTCATTCCAATTTTTAGACTAAAAATTATTAATGAAAACTATATCCTTTCTACTCTAATAATTTTTCTTCATATATTAGACACGTTTAGAATGTTGTCAAAGATTTCTTTTAGATTTCAAGATAAAAGTTTAATTTAAAGTATGTTTTTTAAAAAAAAATAAATACCAATTATAGGTATGATATTGCATTTATTTAACCGATTGAAATGATGTTCTGTTAATTTCAAAAAAGCAATTAAATAAATGCATTTTTCTTTACTTAAAATGTTTTGGTCAGTAGCAAAATACAAATTTTAATTAAAAGATATTTATGAATTTTAAATTCATTTTTTGTATATTGTTGATAAGAGTAGCATGTATATTGTATACGTTGTTGAAGAGTTTTGTTTGTAAACATTGCTGTTTTTCGATGTCGCTTAAAATTGACTCCAAAGTGGAATGCTTTTTCATTGGTCTGTTTAAGAATAAATATTATACAAAACATACGAGGGTTGTCCAAAGAGGTCATTGGCCCTACTGTTGTTTGTCCTTGTTATTGTTTATAAATTTGAATATTGATTTATCAAAGTCTCAATAAAATCTATAAAATTTTAACAAAATGATTTTGAAAAATGAACTATATTTAGCCTCATGTCATGTGTGTTTCTTCGACATACTTTTATTTTTTCTTCCATTCACTTTGACTTGGATTTTAAACACATATTTAGGCATGCAATGTGTATATATAAACTTTTCATTATAACAATAAAACTTTTCAAAAAAAAAAATCCATAAATTTTTATCTTGGATGTCAAAACTAAAAATTCGGCACCAGTTTTTACTGATTCTCATATATAAGAAAATTGAACAAAGAAAACAGACTTAATACATACTAACTCGTTATATATTATTAGACATCACAGCCAATACAACTTCAAAACAGCTTACAACGTCAGCTAAAAATGAACCTTTCAAATCATAAATGTAAAAAAAAATATTATAGTAAAAAGGTTATTTCAGAAGAGCATAAAATCCAGTAAAAATGTGGAACACCACATTCAACAAGAAAAAAAAATATGGATGATAGAGGACCATACTCCAGAACGTTTTGATATCTTATGCAAATGTATTTCAAATGACAAAAATAAGGTGAGTTATTCAAGAATTTAAAGAAAAATATTATTGTTTATTGTTATACACAGGTATGCACATGGCATCAAAATCGTTTCAATACAAAATATATTTTCTTTCATTTACTCTAAAATTATTACATATTCATTTAGAAATTCGAGATTCATATAAAGGATTTTCTCGGGCTTTTAGATCATATTTTATTATTCTGATCTACTTGGGATTTGTAAGCTTTGACTTTTGTTTTAATGTTTCTGCAGCTTTTTTGAAATTTCTCTCTCCAAAGTAAACGCAATTATTCAGAAAAAAACATGGAACATCAGAACAAGTTTTCAGCTACAAACAATCGCATAAAAGCCTTCAGACCATTCATTCTGATGATATTTTCCTTTGCAATAGTAAATAAAAAAAATGTGCGTGTATCAACAAACAGTATTTATATTGTAAATAGTCTCAATTTAAAAAGCAAATGCTACACACAGACTTTTTTCTAATTAATCAATTTTGGGATAACTGTTTGATATACAGTGAAACTTCTCCAAACCGGCCCCCCTGGAAACCGGTTCTCCCTGAACATCGGCCAAATTTTTAAGTCCCGGCAAAATTCTTAACATTTCTTTACACATAAACTCTCATAAAACCGGCCACCCCTGAAAACCGGACACCGGTCACTTTTCCAAGAACAAAAGTTAAGAAACATAGGAAATTTCCCCTCATCATACCGGCCACTTTTTTATTGAAAGAAATTTAACTGTCATTGGCCAGAGGGGTAATAATGACCGTCCGGAGGTGTGAAAAATAGCCTATCCACGAGAAGTCAGAGGTGTGAAAACTTGAATATGGCCTCATAGGGTTTTCTATTGTTTAGCCGTCTTGAAGGGGTAATCATCATGCCAGACTATGTAAATGGCCGGTCTAAGCTGTGCACATATGAAAAACATTAATTAAACTTGAATTAATAAAATATCAAGCAACTAATAAAATTAAATCACAGAATGAATCAACAAATTATCGCACGCCATATTGCATCATCATTTTAAATACACATAAGCGGCCTTAAAATTGGGCACTGTTAAATAATGCTAAGAAAAAAATTAATTAAAATGTTTACCAAAATATACATTTCATGTTTAAAATAACAGAAGTTTTGCTCAGAAAGGGTTTAATTATTTACTAAGTAACTGAAGTACAAACATTTTTTTAATGACGTAAGCGATACACAGATACACATGCAGTATTTTGTATAGACTTCAGTTAAGGTAAAGGGTCTGGTTTATTTCTTCGCATATGATTAATAAAGTAACTTTCCATGTTTTTTCTGTTCTTTTTTTCTTATTTCTTTTCATAAAAATCAACACGTATTTCGAATTCATCATCACTTATAATAATTTCCTTTTTTTTAAGACATTACGTGTCTGCGGATAATTAATAATATGTTGACAGATAATAAAAACAGACACCAATAATATATTTTTCCTAGCATCTGTCACATAGTTCTGCATTTCTTCAGTATGTTAGATTCTCGGGAAACCGGCCACCCCTCCAGTCCGGCCATTTTATTCAGTCCGGCAGCTGGCCGGTTTAGAGAAGTTTTACTGTATACTTAAAAATGTGTTGATAAATTAAAAATCAAATTAGTCTCTTGATATTTATGTTAAGTCAAATTCTTAAAGTTTAATGATAGTTCAAATTATAGGATCACGTGCATGCTTGCTTTCAAAGGAATATAAATAAATCCCAATGAATATTATGACTTAAAATAGCTTTTCAATTGGACATCGTTGAAAAACACTTTTGGGTTTGTATTTTGTAATGAGTAGCTCAGTGTCTTTAAAAGGATAAGTATTGGTGATACTAGAAGTAATGCATTTGGAGATCTCAAAATTAGGAAATTGTCTCTTGTGATCAACAACATAGAAAAAATGAAGTGGGATGGTCATCAAAATTTTATAGCAATTTCCAGTGATTTTCTAAAAAGTGTTAGGAAGTATGATGTTGCAACCAGCCCGAGGAGATGAATTTGGAACACGTGAAAATGTGTCACTGCTATCTTACTCACATCGGGCCGGACGTAGGCACTTGTAAAATTTTCCCTTTCTATAACAGGACAACGAGGAGGTTTCGAAATGTTATCTCTTAAAACGTTATTCTTTCAATCTAAATCTTTACTCACTTATTATCATAGCTTCATGTACAATAAGAAAGATACAAGAGAAAGAAAGAAAGGAAGAGAGAGAGATTATATATAATATGCTTATCAAATGCCTAACACCTGCAAAACATCAAACATATGTAAAATTTAATTCATTTTTTAACTTATAAGTATTCGTCTTCTGAAACATTTTTATATACTATTGTTTGGTAGTTTTTGGCATTAATAAATGTCTTGTTTTATTTGGTTGAGATTTATAACAATTGACAGCCTTCAAAATTACATTTACTTCAGTTTGATAGAATTTTAAACCACATCTCGAAGATAATTGCGAACGATGAAATTTTGGTACATCCCAGCCGCCAAATCAATTAGATTATTTCCGGAATAAATATGTTGTCCAGACTGGTATCCATTATAAACCTATTGCAATATTTTTACATGAAGATTTCCAAGATAATTACCTAAACTTTGATATAAATTCAATCGTAGGAATAAAAAAAAAACAACTAAGAATTGTAGAGTGTGCTATAATCGACGGTAATTAAACATAATAAAATATTTTAACTAAAGCAAAAACTTAACTAAAACACACACAATCATTAAAATAAAATTGCAATTTTTGAACGTATATTATTATTAAAGTTAATCTTCATATTATGATAATACGAAAAGGCGACATTATTGAATAAGGAAGACTTCTTTCTTGCATAAACCAGAGTGCATTCCGACAACAAAATAAAATATACTGAATAAAACATAAGCGTAGAAACAGAAGTGCTTCCTTAGTGACGCTAGTTCTAAGTATTTTTGATATATTATCCTTTGATGAAAATTTTAAAATACTAATGCAGCATTTTTAAGAGGACACATAACGTGTCAATGTGAAATTAGGTTAAGATGCTTCATAGGAAGAAGATTATACTTTTTGGTCAAAGTATATATAAAATTAATATTTATGTTATTTAGATGTATTTACACCTTTGACTTATTCTTACTTTTACCACTATTGTTCTCAGGAGGTTTGAATGGAAAAATTGAATGAACAAATATCAATTAAACGTCTTTGCGACGATTTCACGAGAATCGACTAAAATTGTGACCTTTGGAAAAATTCAACTTACCCATGCCGATAAATTGTATTTTATCAAATAAAATTTGCAAAAATTAGAATCAAATTGCATATTTCATAAAATGAAATTTCGAAAAGACTAAGTATAACCTCGCATCTGTAAAGAAGTCATAACTAGTGATATTTCCGCATTCTCATTTCATGCAAAGTATGAACCTAGTTTACAAAAACATACATGTGCATGTATTTCTCTTATATGTCCTTTTATTTATTTTTAAAAAGAAGTTTACAGTTCATGCATCATTTTCCGCCGAAATGATCATAATTAATCGTTTTGAAAATTTACATTGAATTTTTTGTAATGAATTTATAACAATGCTGTTTCTTTTTTTCGTTTCAAATACCCCTTTTCAGAAACACTTTAAACTACTATAAACAGGTATGATTAATATTTGAAACTGACATTTAATGACATACATGTACTTGTATTTCCCAGTTGTTTCATAATCTACCGCCTTCTTTTCTTCAATTTTCCGTATAATGTATAAGTGCTCTGAGTCATGGTACATGTACCTGCAAGAAAAGATTTTGTGTATCCCATCAGCTAAGAAAAAAACATCCTCGTCAAAAAAAAAGGGGGGGGGGGCAAAGAAGTTTATTTAAAAAAATATTTGTTATTTAAAATTTTGTAAACTTAAGTTTTAAAAAAATATATAAATAAGAGCAAAAGCACCATAATATCTGGATAGAAGAATTGGCATTCGCTTGGTATTTCAATATCTGATAATATTATTTAATGAACTTATCAATAATTAGGGTTTTATCAATAATTATTTTTTTTTCCATTCCATTCTGTAAAAAAAGAGGATTAAACGTTAAATTCAGATTTCAAAGTATACCTATTTACCTATTAAATGTATAATTTGTAAGAAATTATTTGATATCAAATAAAAGAAAATATAATATTATTCCATGACTGCGTAGGAAATAATATTTGAAAATAAATCATTACTCTAATAATCTAAATGCATTTTTAAAGATGACTATGTCGAATTAGATACGTATTCTTACTTCACTGTAAAAAATTCTTTTGCCAGGCCTATTATCTGTTTTCTACTTTTGTTGAAATTTGAGATACTTATGTATTTATCGTAGTGAAATTTGGTCGAATCTAATAGACATATTTACATACAGTGTATTTTTCTACTATAAATCTTCAAGATTCAGTTCCCTTTAACGCAAACGATCGCGAAAACCTTTTCAAAGCATTTTAGAAAAGACTGAAGGGAATGCATAGACTTCTAATATACCATGATTTCCAGATGCATTTTGTACATTGTTTCGACTCATTATGTCATCTTTTCCCTCACAATGTTTATTTGCATTATTTACCTTTCTTCTTCATAAGCGACGACTTTAATAATTATTTCATCAATCTTTATCATAAACTTTTAATGTGTGGGGTTAATATTTTTTGGATGTCGTCGGGTCGTTCTTCAGCATCTGACTGTGATGACGAATCCAAGACCGCGAGTTAGCGTGGTATTAAAAATTTGAGACACGAAATTAAATTCAAATAAATATTTTAGGGTATCAGTCATGATTTCAAAGAAATATCAATTAGGATGGTAAAAAAATGCAAATATTCAAAGTAAACATGATTAGAAAATTCCAATCGCCTTTATGTATATACTTTACGGGTATGAAAATGTTTACATTTGTTTGGCGTGATCTACTTTTTTCATTGCAGATTTTGTCGATATGATGCACTGCCTACGAAGCAAAGAAAATTGCACTCCTCAAGTTGTCGTTCAAAAATCTCAATTCCTGCAGCCAGGCACCGATAACGCCTCTTTTGAAGTTAATTTCACGCTGAAGAAATCGACATCGTTGGATTAAAAATTTAATAACATAACTAAATTAATTTCAACTCTAATTACGCTACGTTATCATTGCGATTAAATGTATAATAAACAAAACGTTTCAAAATGTTTGAATTTAGAATTCTTTACGACGGGAGGTAGAAATGTGAATTAAAAGATGAAACAAATCAATCTATTTATTATCTTGTTTTATATAAAAGTCTATGCTAATTTTCATGATAAAAATCAAAATAGAGGAATCTCATTTAAGAAAACGTGTTATAAATGTGGCGATATACAATCTAACAAAACCGATTAAGATGTTATTTTGTTCTATGACGGAATATTTGCCATCCCCTGGAGAAGCGCTCGTCTATCAAAGCCATCGCGTGAAGACCTTTTTATTGCTTATCAGGATCCCTACCCTGTTTTAAGATAGCATTAAGTGTAATTAAGTATACACATGCCGCTTATAAGCAGGCTCCGATCGCCTTCTATAATAAAATCATTTCTCATTAAACACGAACTGTGATAAACATTGTGTGTGTTGTATGTCTTTGAAATGTTCAGGTTATTTTCAACTGGAAAGCAAACTACTGATGCTAAAACAAAGGCACGGATTTTTTTTCTATGACATTAACTTCATATAGTTGTCTGAATATAATAAGAAGTGAAAATTATCCCAAAAGATTGTTAAATGAATATGTTTATTGTTTTAAATGAAAGAATGTATTTCAATCTGAAAATAAATATTGTCACTATTTTTTTAATTGGATATGCTATTTTATTTAAATATCTTAATTTTCATGTAGTATATGATTGATTGTACATGTATTATTAAAAAGAAAGGAACGTACTTTTGAAAAAAAAATTATTTCTTAAAATATTTTAAACTGTCCTTTTCATTTTAAGTCAAGTTAATTTGATAAGTTTTGATAAAATGTATATTAAAAAGAAAACCATACGAAATTTTAATTTTGATCTTTATCAAAGTCTTAACAATCACTTTTGTAAAACTGAATTATGAGTTTCTATAATTTAAAGTACAATTATCAAAATTTAAAAGAGTTTTTGATAAATAAATATATGATTATGATCGCCAAATTTGTTTATATTTTCAGAAATATTTGACAGTCTTTTGATTGAAAACTCTCAATATATGCTAAAGCATGGTTCATCATTTCAATAAATTTCAAAAGTCAAAAGCTTGAAACTGAAATCTACATAAGAGTCATTGAAAGTAATAAGGAATCGGGAAAAAGCAGGAATTTAGTGTATGTAGCTGGGTGTCGTGTTTGTATCAATTGAGATGTTTGTTTCCGTATATCAGCGGCATGCGATCGTTCCCATACCACTTAGGAAATAGTTTTGATTCACAAGTGCCGAACAAACATTTTTTTCAAAAACCAATCGGTACCATAAAACGTGCATTTGATTAGGAGTTGACATATGTTCCACTAATAAATATATTAGAAAAAAGTACTTTAGGAAGATAATTTTCATGTAGTTGTTGTTAGATGCTTGCCGTCAAAGAAGAACAGACAATATACAGCTCTTCTGACAAAAAGAAAAGCATTTAGTTGGGTAAAAATGTTCCATAAGCACTTGAGAGATCACAGTAGGGTCGAGGTGACGCCTGCGTTTGATTATTATACAGAGAGAAATGTTTCTCTCTTGAGATTTCGACAGCTGACTCCAAATCGTTTACATGGATTCAAAATGACAGAGAATATTACAAAACGCAAAGCTCCATCATACTTCAGTCCGACCTACGTGGATAGTTTTTAATGATTTGATCGGACGATAATAAAGAAATAATTACTGTTTCTGTATGAAATATAGCGAAAACCTAGTGTGCCCTTCCGGTGAACAAATTAAAAACCTAACGCAATTCTTACAAAATGCACATAGAAAGCCATGTCTCGCTCCACAGTTCCGGCGGACGTAGGCTACAGATGCGATATGAACCAGTTTCTGGAATTGAGATATTATCTACGCTGTCATCTATATTTTTTTCATTTTGAAAGATAAATTTAAAACGACAGAAAGAGCAGTTTCAAACATGTAGTTTAAAAAGATATATTTTTCGAATTGAGATATTTTTAAATGACGATATAAGACTAATTATTACGTTTAACTTGCGTTAAAATAAAGATTATTAAAATGATATATATGACTAGATGATTACATGTATGTGCAGTAACATAAATGTAAAGTAAATGATAATGTTAGAGAAAAGGATAAAGAAAGAGGAAGTGGTAGGATCTTATTCTTAGCAAAAGAGAAATAATACTGTTCTAGACCTTTTACTATCGATTCTCAAACCTGCGAAAGAACCCCAAATTTATAATTAGAAATGGGAGTAAGTCAATGATTAAAAAAAAACAAAAACTGAATGGCACATTAAGGTTCATGTGCACGTGGCATATTGTAAATTTTGAATTTACCGGGTGGTAGTGAAGACAAAATTTACAAGTTGTCATGTAAATTTTGTATTTACTGCACCCCGGTAAATTCAAATTTATAAAATGTCACATGTATGATCATGAATATGATCATAAATCCTATAGCACATTATCATTACAATGCTTCTGTATAACAGTACTTGTAGGATTGTAGCACTTATAAAAGAACTTGCAAGAAACAATTAATTGTGCATATTATGAATATTAAGGCAGCTTTAAACATGCTCACCACATGAGCATTTGGTTATATGATTACAATTTGCTGTTGACAGGTAATACTGGTTCTATGTGTAAAAAAAATAATAAAAATGAAATAAAATAAGATAAAATAAATTTTTCATCCAAGGCCATCTTTTAAATATATTTTTGCTTGCCCTCTCTCGACTCAGGGTTTTATTTAGTCGGTAGAATTTTTCCCCAAAAAATATTTCATCATATTTGTTGACGGGATAAGAGGAATAAAGAGAAAAAAATATTGTGTCCTGGGATGTTAAAATTTCAAGTTAGTCGGGAGAGCGCAATCTAAAATTTTTTAAAGATGACCCAAACGTTTTGTGTCTTTTAAATTATAACATATATACATTGTACAACAAATGTTTAGCATGTATATTAATAATGAAAAAAAAAAACGGAAAATAAAATGATATACATTGATTAAAGCTAGATTTTGAAGGAAACAATACTGAACATCAAACGATAAAGAAATAGGCGAGTGTATTTAAAAATGACAATGTACTTAATATCATTAAAAATAATGGCTCCTGATGTCCGTGTTGTAAAAAAGATTTCCGCAAACTGTCGCGGCTATTGTCTGTCAGACCTATATATCTCTTTGTAACGATCTATATTGAAACATTTCTGCTTCTTATATACAACAAAGAATCAGGGCGATCAGATAGTGGAAGTTACACCCATTTCAATTCTTTCCGACTAGTCGTAACATTGTAAGTCTAGTTTGTTTTTTGCAATATTTATTTTAATCATTCAAAAAAAAAAAATATATATATATATATTAATCATTCTTTTTAAATCGACTGTAATCCAAATAATGGTTCTTGGAATACTAGTAAGGTTTTAAAATAAATAATATTTTTAGCACACGAACTTACGGAATTATTTTTTCATTCTAGGTATACATTGGAGTGAACATGTGTAAGCATGTTGTTAAAAACAACAACAATATACATTTGCATTATTCCTTAAAACACATCAGGCAAACTTTTATTCATACTGCAGATTTAAGATTTCAATATGCCTGTATTTCGATTTATTTTTTATTGGAAATCTCATCATCTCCATACAGCATCTCTTTACGCTGATGTTATAAAAACGTGAAAAAATTGATAAAAAAAACATGAATACTCCTCAACAAGAAAAGCAATTAAACCCCCATGACCACCATAAAATAAAGAAAGCATAAATAAGATACTGTGACATCCTTAATTTCTAAAAGGAAAGGGGTTGAGTATTTTTTAGGTAAGAGAAGAGCCATGAACCCATGTCCACCACGAAATATTTAAACTACCTACATATTACTATTCCTTACTACGAAACCCGAAAAACTCAGTTTTTTCTTATTAAAAGAAAATCTAACTCAACTAAAAATGGGCATTAGTAATTGTTGCAATGTTAAATCCTTTGACATCATAAGTCTTGTTTTTTTTCAAAGAGGATTCACTGTCTTCTGCTGAAGATATCATTTTAATAAGGTACGATATGTGATAATTTTGCATCTGAAATATCATCTTCGCCTAGCCAAGAGTTTCTGATACGTTACTCTCCTAGCAACCCTTGGACTAGGAAGATGTCAAAAGAAGGGATTGTTTAAGTAAAGTGATCTCGAATTTTAATAGATATGCACAGATTGAGTCAGCAACAGAAATAAATAACGTATAAATTTAAATCATTATCAAGTTTTTAAAGAATAATAAGCAAGAAAATATTGGTTTATGTTCATTTGTTATTTAAAGTGCAAATCTACATTTTCAATATAGATTCTTAATCGTATTTTGTACATAGCTTAAGATATTGTGTGACACCATATCTATTCATAGAATGGCATGTGATCGTTGTGCATTTTTCATTCCTGAGAGTAAAGAGTCAAAATATATCCCTGAGTGCAGATATCGTCATTTATAATTACCAAAAAAAAAAAACCAAACAATTGCTGATTGGTTGATCTATATCGATCCACTCCAGTCACAACTTGAAAAAAAAATCCATTTTTAACACCCTAGGTCAAGGGTTTTGCAAGGAGAGCAGCGGATCAGAAACTCTAGGCTAGCAAGACGCTGAAACATACAAAATTAACGGTCAAAGTTTATTTTTTGGGAGCATCATCATTGGCGGATCCAGAGGGGGGGTTCCGGGGGTTGGAACCCCCCTTTTATTTTTTGCTAGTGGAGAGAGAGAGAGAGAGAGAGAGAGGGTAATGCGTTTTCTGAGATTATATATTTGTACGTCTTACTTATTTATTGAATATATAGATTCTCTCACATTTAGTTTCCTCCAGTCACGTTCTCTATTATACTTTTTAAAGAGAGAATGGTAGAAGATATTCTACTTGTTTTTATATATCTTGTATATTATACCCTGGTATGTTATATGCAATGTTTCATTTGATATTTGATTCTCGTGATATTTGGCTGTGTTGACTATGTTTGTACCGTTTTTTATCATATCTAGATCTTTTGAAGGAACTAACACGTAACTCTTTATTTTAAAGCCCACCTGCATCCCATCCCAAAAAAGTTATTCAAATTCTTAAAGAAAATTCATTGTACTCTTCGGAAATGATACAAATCCATTCAATTTTAAGGCTTCTGTAGTTATGAAATGTTTTTGTTTTGTTTTGATTTGTTTCGTTTTTTTATTGTTGTTGTTTTGTTCGGATTGGGGTTAACTTTTTTTTTAAAGGACATAAAATAAAGATATCATAGTATTTACTATAACCTTAGATCTTTCCATACATACAAGTCTATGAATCTTTGCTTGAGAGTATGTATTGGGGGGGGGGGGTTAGAGGGGCACAACCCTGGAACCCCTCCTTTCAAAAATTGCTGGATCCGGCCCTGATCATTTCTTAGATATTATAAAAGTGTATTGCTATAGAAAATAAATTCGATCGTGCTCTATATCACATTTAAGCAGTATGAAATCATACAAAATTTAAATGTATATCAAAATGTACTTGATTTTCTTAGTTATTTGGATATATAGTTAAAATGTGTGTTTGGTTAAAATGTTACGTGAACAAAAAATTATGACCAAAATCTAGGTAATTTCTGAATGCTACTACATGTAGAAAATTTGATACCGAATCCATCACAAAATAGTAAAAGCAACTGATAACGAACAGTATTCAACTACAGACGTCCATGGAAAACCATACAAAAACCATACAAATAAGGAGCAGAGCTATAAAGAAACTCTTAAAATTAGAGGTGGTATCAGTGCTAAGGAGGAGTGAACATCCCCTGCCGACCAGTCACACCCGCCGTGTGCTTCTTGTTTTGATCAGGAAGGCAAAAAAGAATACGTAGACAATTCAGAGTGTAGCAATATAATTGACTAACAAGATATAAAATAAAAACAAACTCAGTCAGCATTTTAGTTAATGGTAGGCTGTATTTGCTGATAACCTCATTGAATCGACCATAGAACTTCAAACAAGACTGTTGATATTCTTGTTTCATCAACTGTAAATTGCTTCGTTTTATAATTTGCTTTTACATAGAGCATAGTATTTTTGCGTATCAATTCCACGCAGAGTCTAAACACATATGAAGATGATAAAGGTATGTATTTCTTCACACGTAAGGTATATATTGTCGAATGAGATTCAGAAGTGATCACGTTTATCATAAAGCTTTGAAGTTAGGTAACCACTAAAACCTTTTTTTCAGTACAATGTACAAATTAAAAAAAAGATGTGTCAGACTCTGTTGTATCCAATGATCGAGTCTTAATATGAATATCTAAAATATATGCTTCAGATTTAATGATATATATATATTTTATATTCATATTAATATTCGATTAATCCCAGTTAACTTGAATATTGGATAACACAGAGTCTGACACATCTTTAAGAAACTTTAAAAAAAAATTGAACATTTTACTGAGAAAAGGTAATATTTAAGATTTAAGGAGTCGACAGCGTGGCGCAGTGGCTAGAGCGTCTGCCATTGAGTCGCGAAGTAAGTAGTTGATTCTTACATTGCGGGCTCGAATCCAACTGTGGGACATGGAGACCGGTCCTTCCGGATGATACCGTATAAACCTAGGTCCCGTGTCGCAGTACATGTAGGTGCTGGCACGAAGAAGATCCCTCCCTGCTCAATGGCCCTGAGTACCGAGTATAGGTCAAAATTTGCAGCTCTCCACCAGTAAGTGGTGGTCTCTCGATATGAGTGAAGAATTCGCGAGAGGGACGTTAAACAATACACAACCAATCAGATTTAAGGATAATGTATTTTTATAACGTAAAATGGCTCTTTTCTACGGTAGGAAATTTTTGTGATTTAAACCCCTAAAAATAGCAAATTCATTTCAGTATTTTCAATTTCTGCAGCGGCAATTTACTGGGAAAAAAATTATTTACTGGGTATGGTCACCAAACTTTCAAGATTACAAGAACACTGTCATGTTAACTTTTTATAAATTCATAAAGATATGTTTATTAAGGGTGCATGGGAACTGTATTAAGCTTAATTAAACCACTGTCTTTTAGTAAGTCTTTTTAAACTAAAAGAATGATGTATTTTAAATTTTATTAATTTCATTTATACTTAAGTATGCATGGTTATTTTTTTAGAATATAGGATACAACGTTTGTATTAAATTTAACTTGGTTGACTATTATACGCACCACGTATCATGACTGTATGTATAAGATGAAAAAAATAAACCCCCAAAAAACATTTTTGTTTGTAAATTTTATCCTGTTTGCAAAATATCTGCAAAAATTGGACAACCGCAGAAAATACCCTTTATACGGAAGTAATATCCATGAACTGTTTATACAACAGGTTTTTTTAGCGGAATCAGGTTTGATTTGTATATCTGGATTGATAAATTTATTTATTATATCATTGATTAAATGCATTTATTAATTGAAAATGCTTTACGTTACATGAAAATAAACCCTTGTCCTTTTTAACAATAAGATTAAGAAGACAAGGTAAAACATTTGAATAGATTGACTGTAGTACGCCTCAATCATAAGCCAACTACTAACTGAGTTCAAACAAACGCAGCATTATTTAAGTTTCATCCAAAAGACCCATGACTCTCAATTTGCAATGCTGAATTTTTTTCTGGTAAGGAATCAAACATAGCCTATTTGCGCCTTAGGTAAGATCCGCTTGAAATCAAAACTCTCCATACAAAACCTAACCCTACCATTGAATTTCCAGTTCAACAAGCGTTTAGAAAAAAGTGCGGAAAACCAAGTGGAACAGACTGACAGACAACTAGACAAACGATCCGAACGGACAAACAGACAGCTAGACGGACGGACAGAGTCAGAGGAAACCTATAGTCCCCTACCTTGGGACTAACAATAAAAAGGAGAATGTTTACATGCATAGAGAATTTAGCATATACACATGCATACATACAATACTAAGATGTTGAATCGGGTACCATGTAGTAGTAAAAGAGAAAGTTGACCATGGAAATGAAATATGCCTTAAATATATCCAGAAATTGAAATTATTTGTAAGACATATTTAAAGAGGGGTTGAACCAGGCGATTTCCTTGTGTAATATTGCAGTGTACATGTATATAAGTTGAGATGTTTTGCAGTCAGACTGGTACGAGGAAAAAAGCAAAAATAACATGTTTTTTTTAAGAAAAGGTAAAAAAGGCTTAGAAAACATATTTTTGTACGATGGTGTTTAAATATAAAAGATAGATACTTTTACATGCGGATGAGAGAAAGAGATAGTGTATATGTATACATGTATTGGTTTCTAATGAAGGAAGTACTTAAAACCAAATTCAGATTGATTTAGATATCCTGATCAAAATTTTGAAGTGTACACTTAAGATGTTTTGGAGATGTGTCGACAGTTTAAACAGATATGAAGCAGATGATATGACATCCTTTTCACTTTTTGACCCGTTCAATATGAATTCAGTGGGTGATAAACCGCGAAGATGATGACTGTCAAATAACCACTTGATACACACATTAAGAGAGAGAGAGAGAGAGAGAGAGAGAGTATTTAACTCAAACTCTGATTCCTTATTATTGAAAAACTAATAGTCTGTCTATTTAAAACTTGTCTTTGATAGAAATTAAATGCTTAAATTCAAAAATATTTCAAATTACATGCATTGCGAAATATATCTATTAATTTTTTTTCAAATGTTAAAAAATTTTAAGGCAGAAACCATTTGAAGAATAAAATAATACCAAAAATAACGTTCTTTTGCAGGTTGTTTAAATATTAATTTATATTGTTCTTATCATGAATCATTTGTTGAATCAAAATTTTTAATAAATATCCAAAAGTAAATGATTTCAGGTCCCAGATATGTCAACTGCGGCAGTATTGATAAAGAAAGAAAACTTCATATTAAAATATATTCTACTTTTTTCAATTTTGCAGAATGATTATTCTCCAAAAGAATATTAAATTTTTTACTGCGTGATTTCTTAAGATATAAATATAATCATAAAATCTAATTCAAGTACATGTATATTGTGGAACCATCCGATTTTGTAATGGCTAAATTTTCGAGAAATTGTGGGTACCTCCACGAAATAACATTCTTATTAATTAAGAAAATTATTTAAATCAAAGTCAGATAACCATTTGTAGGTAAGGGTAAACACAAATTACGCCCCCAAGAACCTGTTCAAATTATACAATCCACGAAAAATGCCCCCACAAATTTTAAGGATTCCACAGTAAACTCATAGATTTTTTTTTTCGAAATACATGTATATTGAAAGTACATTACCGAATAATAACTATGTCATATTGTCATTTCTGAAGGGAAGGATATAATGATAATTAAAAAGTAAACGGTTAAAAAAAGATTCGAGAGAAAAAAAAACCTGTCAGTATTAATGTAAAACCAAACATACCTTTTTTTTAAGTCGCATAAGTTTATAAACCATGAAAGAAAACACAGAATCGCTTAAGTTAATTTGAAGTATAGAATTTATAGAAGAATTCTGAATGCATTTAAGAGGTCTTTGAATGACGCTAAGTGAAGTCATTGAACTTTCGTTCATGCAAGTTTTTTTCATTGACGAGAAATGAAGTATACTACTAAATCATGACATTAGATATAAGTTTCTTCGCTGAAAAAATACTTGAACATGAACAGGTGTATTATCTATAACAAGAGAGTCACAGCCAAAATTGCTCACCCGGTCATCTTTGTTTTCTTTGTTACAAACAAATAATAAAAAGAAATATTTTAATCACAAAAATATTAAGATCAAGTCCAAGTCCAACAAAAAATACAGATTTGAAGCAAAAAAACCTCTGAGGTGGGATAAGGTGTCATGGAAAAGTAAGCATCCTCTGCCGACCTGTCGAACCCATCTTTGTCCAATGGAACTTGTCGTGATCAAGAAAACGTTAAGATTCGTAGACGTAGACAATTAAAAGTATAAGTAATTACCTAACAATAAGTATAAAATCAATCTGCATAAACCCCAAATGCAGGTGATGAGGGTATGTTAGTTTATAATCAAGGGAAGTTGACGATTCAAAAGTTAAAGTCATCACATATATCATATATCCTTATTGATAGGTTAGGGTATTGTTGCGCTGGTGTTTCTGATATGAGTATTTATAAAAATTGGCTTAATACTTTACATGTACTACTTCATGTATATAAAAAAGATCACATCGATAAGCAAACCTAGCTTCATGGTCTTAATTTGACAAAATATTAATGTACATAGATTAGGATGCCTACATAGCAGTATATATATTTTCTGTAACGGAAAAGTTTAAAGAAAATTCCATGCACATTTCTCACTCTCTTTTATAAATTTGGATTTTCTTTGGAGATCATTAAAGGCAATGAATAAAAACTAAACTAAATATACACCCAATAAGGTAACATACGTTTATGTGTTGTATTTTCTGGCGAATAGTTCGGTCTTGAGGAGAAGGTTTTTAAATGAGATTATTTCTTGAAATTGAAGTTGTAAGAACTTATAACCAATCCTTTTGTATGAATTATAAATCAAAATATATGCAAAACGATCTTGAAATCATTTCTGAAATGTCTTCACTTGAAGAAGTCCGTGTTTTGTTTTTTAGAAAAAAGATATGAATCAGCTATCGTCATGGACGCTTCATACGGCAAGCTTGTTAGAAATTGTCTCAGTAGATTTGAATAGAGAAGATTACAAAAAACAAAAAATTACATTTTACAGAATCTGTATATTGGAGCTCTGATCAGAAAACCTTACATGGAGTTTTGGCCCAGGTCAGCTAAAAAAAATTATTTCATTTTCAGTTTCAATTTCCGTATTCAATGGCTTAAGATCCGTAATTACTAAAAAAAATCTGACACATCCTCTGTAGACGGAATTCAAACTTTGCACACTTTTAATGAGAATATTTAACATAATTTTTAGATTTATTATTCAGGGGTAGATAGAATGTAAAGTAAATATTGTTTTTTCTGTAAAACGTGTTTAAATTTAGATCGGTTTATAAATTAAAAAAAAAATCACTTTCTATATTTTAACATTTTCACTGATACCATTTTTTCTCATATTCTGTACTACTCGTGGAATACGTGCTAGTATAAATTTTATAATGAATTCGAAATCATTTTCATGAAAGCTTTGTTTATTTGCTTACTTAGATACTCCCAGTAATGCATAGTTCCGCATGAATGTGTAGAATATGATTTTTTTTTTCTTGATCAAGACATTATTACATAAATTAAATACAACCAATATATTTTTCATTTATTTCTACTGTAAATTAATCAATAACTACAATCAACATAAAAAAATCTTTAAGATGTGTCGTCAAATGTGAGCTACCGGGTGTTTTGAAGCTATTTCTTCAAATACATGTCGCTCATTGATAATGACTCTCTAATATTATCCACACCTTCAACAACTTGAATTGATTGATTTATATGGATAAAAATATATTAATACATCGTATATGAAATAATTTTATTTATTATTTATGGAGATGAAAATGCATCATTGCAGCTAAACTAAGCTTATTTTTTATCCTGAAAAGCTGCAATCGTTTATTTAAAAAAAAAATCCAAAGAAAACATATTTAATCGTTTAATTAATCACAAATGGAGCAAGTCCGACTACATCTATATGACTGAACTTTGTGATATTGTAGCTATTTGTAACATTGTACATTATGATTATATATAAATTTTCAGAGGACAAACTAATACATCTGCCAATGGAGAAAGAGAGGAAACCCTGGTTGTGTGAAAAAATCACAGTCAAAAGTATAAAGATATCTACAAATATCAGAAATGCTCAATCAAAATATAAAATTGTAATATTCTGTAGAATCTGTTCTTACTTAATTATATACATCTGCTATTTAAAATAATTAATCTGAAACCATTTATAAACAATAGTAACAGATAAAATCTTTTCGAAAACATTTACACTAATTCAAAGCATTTTTAAAACAATAGCCCTATTTGCAACTGACAAGCAAACAAGAAAATACTAGTAACACAAGTCATAACACTAAATTAATAACACAAACACTCATTTGAAGAACTTAGAAATAAATATATTAAGTGTTATTATTTTAAAAAACCATCAGTATTTAAATTAGTACAGCTATTGAGTTCTACAAATACTAAAGAACTATGTAACCTGGGCAAATTTTTGTATTTTTCTCATCAATTAAGAAATGATGTTCTAAATAATAATTAAATGATATTGTTATGCAATTATTACATGTATATTGTAAAGCCTGTACAAATCTTATGTATGAATATTGTTTACCTATGAGATGTAATGTCTCCGGTTCAAATAAAATACTGAAAATACATTTGAATTATACATACTCATTATGAACTATGATCGTTATTCATAGAAATCATTAATGCCACAATTATGGTTCATAGAGAGAGCAAAAATACATAGAATCGCTTTTAAAGTTAAAGAATTTGCAAGAAAATCCAAAAATAAAAGAAGATATAGATGCAAAACACAAAACTAATAACACAAAGAAAAGCTTTCAAAGACCAAAGATAAGCCCCGAACAAGTTTACATTTGTACGCGTTGCAAGACTCATTCTTACATGTACCATTATACATTATACGTACAAGAAAAAATGAGAATAAAAAGGAAAAACTTAGAAAAAAAAACAACAACTGATCACTGACTACACAATAGCAAAAGTAAATACGATAGCAGTTGAAACACTTCAATCTGAAATGATGAGGATTGGACTATTGAAAATATAATTCTGTATGATTGGCAAACGGTCTCACTATATGAACCTCAGAGACCAAACTTAAATAAAGATTATCAACAATTACTGATTGTACAGAAGGACAGTGAAAATGCAAATGATGATCCTTCAGAAAATATAGTGCATACGTCATATACAAAATGACATCAAAGACGGGAATAGCTGAGTAAGCATGAAAAAAGAAAGCAATGGATCTTTATGTGTAAAGAATCACCCGATCCTTACACTTATCACCTTTTACTAAAAGAAAATTATCATCGGGTAGACACTGCTAGTACAAGACCGTGGAATTCCGTCCTTCCGAACCACTCAAGCTTAAGGTATGGATGGTTTAATGTATATACATGCACTTTTATACTTGACCAAAATAACATATTTTGCTCTTGATTTTCATCTGAAAATGTTCAGCATAATGTAACCTTTGCATATCAGCTGACATCCCAAGGCTCCAGACTCATCTTTGTCTTTATAAATGTCACATGGTTACTTGATGTAATTAATTATTGAAATTAACATTCTTATGTAATTACGCAAAATGGGTGTTAATATATTGTACCTACATGTCAATGTTAAATAAAAGTCAAATTTAACAAAAAATCCGATAACTAATGTCAGTAAACACACTTTCTAGTACACAAAGCACATAAAAGTTACCATGATAACGTTCCCGCACACAAGTCATGAATATGTATAGTATTTGCGTTTATATCTTCGGGATTGTTTGTGTTCTTTTAGCTTAAAATAAAAGTAAAAAGAAAATAATAAAAACTTCGTAAGATTTTAAAATCAGAAAAAATGAAATAGAAAGCATGACTTTTTTCAGATAAATACCAATATTGTATAAAATTAATGTTGACCGAACAAAAAATTATTTTTGTCGGACCAATGTTGGTACATGTAATTGCATTGCACTTATGCATGGAATACAATCTAACAAATTCCGACTTCTTCTTGATTTTTCACATTCAGAAAGGTTAATAAATATTAATTGTAATTTGTGAACTTGTATAATTATAGTATTAAATGTTCCAAATATACGAATCGAAATCGCTGACTGATAGCATTCACATTGGCTTGGAAAAAAAGAAGAAGCATGCATAAATTGGCAATTGTTTGTACGAAAAATGAATCATGGGTAAAAAAGAAAAGAAAAGAAAATCCTTTTGACTAGATACGCAGAAAAAAATATATTTTCCATGATTAAATGATCAAATAATGAATATTCTATATAATTTATTTGAACTTCCATGTAAGATCAAGAATTTTCGATGATTCATTACGATATAATTTACCAATTCCATTTACAACTGCAATTACAATACATTAGAATAGACGAAATGATATATGAAAATGCCATAACGAATATTTTAGCAAAAACTGGTTTTTCTTTTGTCCTTGCTCTAGATTTCGCTAATGACTGTAATAAATAACTTCTGATCAACTCTTATTTAACTTCGTAACAAAGTAGAGATTTTACATTAAGTAAATTTTAATATTAGATGAAATATCAAATAAAATTTGGATATAATTGAGATTTAATTTTTCACTTCTTACATGTATCTGTCGCACTAAATAGGCACTTCGTCCGCCTCATCTTCTTTATTCCGAAACAAGTGCCTGTGCTTTTTACATACAAATATGATGCTCACTTACCGGGTTATAGATGGGTCCCATGTGCCCCATGTTCCCCATCGGAGGAGGAGCGTAGCCGCCTGGGGGAGGGCCTACAGGCCCCGTTCCTGGTGGGGGTCCATATCCACCGGGATGACCTCCATAACCGCCGGGAGGGGGTCCATATCCACCAGACGGGGGGCCTCCATATCCACCAGGAGGGGGACCATAGCCACCGGGAGAGGGACCGTATCCACCGGGATAACCTGGCGCGCCACCAGGCGGCGGGGGATAAGCGCCGCCAGAGGGAGGCGGGTAACCTCCGTATCCACCCTGAGGCGGAGGGTAATGACCCCCTTTCTCCGGGGGAGCGTGGCTTCCGGTGGGCTGAAAAATAAATGAAAATAAATCAATAAAATAGGGCAAAGCAGTTTGGTATTCTAATTGAAAACTGCAGTGTACGAAATCCATGCAGCAAAAATTTGCAACTTTTCAAACTCTTTAATTGTACGTAGCCAAAATAAGTAAATATTCTAAATAAGGGGGGTTTGCACATGTGCAGTTTTCATGGTTGTTCGCATTGCGTATGCTTATATCAAATATCAATCTCAAATCTTCACTTCGTTTGGACAGTCATATCTAGAAATGTATTCATCATTTCTTGCTAAGGACACAAGAGCAAAACGTTAACCCACAGAAGAACTGATTTAACTGATACAAAACTGACAAGTACTTACATACATTGGAGTGTGTCGGAGAAGAGGAACCGGGCGACACTTATAAACAGTCTGTTACGAACAACATAATCCGCATTGAAAATTTTTAACAACTAGTCAAGCTTGCTATTTAAATGTGTATTTCTAAATACTCATTCTATTATTGAGAAATAACGCTATGTCTGTGACTTTAAAAATCAATAACTTCTTCGGTTGTTGTGCCCAGTTCTGGTTAATTTAAGGCATTTAACTCTTCACAATCCGTACGGAAGGACGGAATTCCACGGTCTTGTACTAGCAGTGTCTATCCGATGATAATTTTCTTTTAGTAAAAGGTGATAAGTGTAAGGATCGGGTGAAAGAATAAAGTCACCGAGTTGTTTCAATTAATTAGTTCTATTAACTATTATCTACATGTAGAATGGCTTTACCTTACTCAACATGGAGAAACCAACGATAAAACACGATTCTTTTGTTTTACTTTGACAATAAAATTATAAGATGCCGTTTTATCGCCATTCTTTATCTTCACTATATATTGGCCCTCTTTTCCTTATAACGTTTAGATTAAAAAAATATGATTGATGTCCAAATTCTGAGTAAATCCTTTGTCAAGGTTCTCCAAAAATATTAAAGAGATTTTAAACCTCAGTAGATATTCTGCATATCAATTGATAAAACAAAGTTGATCTTTGATGCTAACGTTATTTTAAAGGTAAGAAATAGAAAACTTTTTATATTAAAGTTACCAAAAAGATAAGACTTGTATAATAATGTATATAATTATATGATACATGTATATGTACAGTGTTATATGTAACAAATATCGGTACTTGTGGATATGTGAAATAAACTATACAACCAGAATTTCCCTGTCATTATTAAAATCACAAATTTCATGATACATGTATATCATTTTATATATTTTTGAAATATGTTTTTGAATTTTTTTATCGGCTTGAAATGATAAAAAAAAGTCATGTGTAGAGGACTAGTCAACGCAAAAAGAACATAATAACCAATAACATGTACATATACCAGTAACCAATAATCAATGAGCATATCTTTACTCTATAATAATCGCAAATAAATCAAATTTGGATTAATTTATGTACTAATTAGTGGACAAATACATGTACATTTATTTTAGTAATATTCTAACAAAAGTCTACCAACAAACAGACTAACAATTGAAACGACTGATATATCATAAATTATTATAACACAAACGTATAAAGTCATGCCTTTTACAATGCGGACAAAAACTAGATTTTCAAATATCATTAAAAAAATAGATATCTAAAAAGAAAACAACCTGATATACATTTACATTTCTAACATGTAAAATATAAGCATTATGCATTTGTGTCCGTGACTTTTCACACATGTAACACATGTATTTATTAATGTGAATGTCATTTATAAAGAATACTCTTAACAAAAATGAATTTGTCTTTGCTTTGACCATGTTGACGTTTCTAACTAAAATATGACGTTTCTGGCGTATTTTCTATTTGTGAATTAATATAATCTAAATTTTGACGACTAAATCAGTGGTCATGAAGATATTTAATGATAAATAGAAAATAGATCAGAAAGTCAAAACTTCAATGCATTATCCCTCTCCACTGACGCTGAATCCACGTGACAGAGTCGTTGTCCGGTTTGGAAGAGTCATTCGTTTGTAGTTGTCGATAAGTTTGTCTACTGTTTGAAAATACGTTCTATTATCTATCGTCAGTCCGTCAGGCTGAAGAAGAAATAATTAAGGCATTTAGGAAAATATGATTATGAAAAAAGATCAAATAAATTAATTGTAAGTAGAAATGCAAAATCTTATCTTAAAAGAGAGTAACCAACCTTAGAATAAATTTTGTATTCTTTCATTCCTTCCTCTGTTTGGACAGATAAAACCTATTTAACAAAAAAGGACATGATTGTATTTGATTGTGATATAATTAATATAATACAAGGATAGGATTTTGACACAGTTTTTAAACACCAAGTTACACAAAGTTGTTTCGAAAATGAATAGCTTAATAAACTTCTGCTACATAGTAAAAATTTCTTATACTCGAACAAGTACACTGTATGTAATGTGGAGCAAAATACACTAAGTGTGCGTGCAAAAAAATATCTCAATCGTTGCTATTATCTTCAAAACATTTGCAAGAGAAAACTGAACCTAACCTAAGTTTTTGGTAAGACTGGAATTTTGGCTTACGAAAATAGAATAGTACATATTTTCATTATTATTAACTAAGCTAAGAGAGATAACTTTTTTTAAAGTAAATTATGTATTCATTCCTTAGCTACTTTTCAAAAGCAGCTTTAATAAATTATTTAAAGCAAGTATTTAAAGCAAAATAGTGATGTGTATTCATTTCTGCCATTATTTTTTTTCCAATCTATCTAATCTTATATTCCATAGAGACTTAATAAATTCTCCCCTTACTTGTTGATCACTTGCTCTGGATTTCCGCACCAAGAATGTTCCGCTGCCTCGACTGGATAAAATTCTGTTCAAATTATATTTCAAAATGAAATCCTTCTTTAATTATTTACTTAGTTTAGAATTTTGATAAGTACACTAGTTATTAGAGAATCTAACATTTTAGTTAAAAGTTTTATTTTTATGAATGACCCTTTGTTTTGTATACATCTTCTCGTCAAAATAATTGACATTATTCATTCTTATACAAGCGTTCTTATTTCACCTGCCCTGGCCCAAAAAAGAGCCCAGTCTCCTTGGCAAGGTTATAACTATTAGGAACATAAATAAGTTTTTGTGAGAACTTTGAATTTACCGAGTGGAAGTGAAAAAAAATCTTAAATTACTTCAAAGCTTTATTTTAGAGAAATATTACAGTATGAAAAATGTGAAAATTATATAATTTAAAAATAACACTGAAAACTGATAATAAAAATCATCTGAATCATGAAAAAATTGGGCCAAATAGTAATTAAAATATTTCATACTCTATTGCCTTTTCCCTGTCGGAGTCATTAAAAACATATTCATCTTCACTTTTCCTTGGATTCTGAAATTGTATAAATGTACTTTTAAGATACATGAAGGGACACAAAAATACCACGCTTATACAGATATGTGATTTTAAGCATTGAAAGAGTATTTCAAATCAATATCTCACCAATTTCTTTGGCTTATGTTGCCTTTTCACAACTTCCTCTGAGGGAATAGCTTTATTTCAAAAAAATCATTTCGTATCAGTAATTACATCGTAGTATTTGGTTCATTCGTCATCATTAACATAATACTTCATATGAAGAGTTGTTATAATTTTAAAATGCCAAAAAATAAATCACCCGGTAAAGGTTTCGCCCGGATCTTCTTCATTTCGTCCTCTGCAATCTTATCGTAATCAGAATCGCTGTCCGTGTCGTCATCATTATCTTTGAAAAAAATAAGAGGAACATTTTCCCTGACGAAACACACAGAAATAGTTGTTTTGATATAAACGATAGTATTTTGTCCGCCCCACCTTAACATGTATTAAATCATGGGACAATATCACATTATTCTTGTAGAATCCGTTCTTTATAAAATTAAAATTGAAAATAACTAGTACTTTAGTCATAGAGAACTTATCAAAAGTTAAAAAGAAAAACAATAGCATTCTTACATTTGGGTGTGCTGGGGGGTTTTCTTTTAGGTACATTGGGTTTCGTGGGCGATTTTGCTTTAATTATCTTTTCAATGACTGGTCTTTCCAAGTAAACATATTCATCAGATTCAGTCCCTGATATTTCTCTAAAATTCAAACAGAAATTAGATATAATCATACATAAAAGTGCATTTCTTTGAAAAGTTAGCTCTATTTTGACTAGGGAGTATAGAATATTTAATGTTTTTTTCTTATTTCCCATTCCTTTAAATAGCCATTGTTTTAAATGAGAGAATGGTATTTGTCTTACTTTCCATCGTCCGTCACAGAATTGGCAAGAAGCATTTCTTCTCGGATGTGCTGCATCCACTCCTGTTTCAAAAAATATATTTTGTCACATTGCTGCATGTTTGTATTACTGGTATATACAAAAAAGTCTTCCATTCCGATTTAAGGGGGCCGACAGGGGTTTTATTGTGTGAAAACTACAATAGCGAAACTCTTCATTTTTATACCATATAAAACTTACATTAATTTCAGTGTACATACAAAGTTTGAGGCAAATCTACCGTCCAGATATTTTTTAGGGAATGTCTCAAAATACAGGTACATTTACTATAGGATTATATATGAAAATGCCAATCAACCTACCTATCAATTGCAAAATCGTTTAAAAATCAGTTATATCAAATTGTAATTATATTTTAATACCTATAATTTCTTAAATATGTTAAGTTCAATAATTAAGCGAAAAAGTTGCATTAAAACAGTAAAAACGCTTCGTTTTACTATGATGCGCGAAATATTGCGCAATGGAAACCCAATCGGCCCCCTAAATTCAATTTAACTTTTTTAGAACACAGAAGTTTTCGCTACAAAAATGAAAATCAGGTCTTCTACAATAAATCTTTCATTTCCTTTTAGAGAAATGTACAATATTGAGGAAATGTATATTTTATCTTCTGTTGAACATTGGTTGATCTTTTCTGATTCAAAACAACATAATTTACATGTACCTTCCTTTCGCCATCTTTTGCACAACCAAAGACAAAGGTTTTCATTGAAGCCTCGTCTGATGGCACCACCTGAAAGCACCTCCGTGTGTCCACCTCTATCCCCATTGCTGGGGGTGGTCTTTCCACTCTGCGAGATACTCAAATATTTAAATTTAAGAAATTTAAAAATGGTTCTGATACTGAATAATCTGTTAACTTTGCTTTTTTGTTGAAAAGTTTTTCTCTGACAGAAAATCATTCGATCTATATCATCAGTTACAATTTCACTCGAGAAGGGATGCTACCGTTTCTTAAGGCAATACAACATGTACAAGTCAGAGAAATATACAATATCGGAGAATTGTCAAACTTATCAAATTATTGTACGTGTATTATATAAAAGTAAATATTATATAAATATTGCATGTAGTTGAGTGTAACATTGAAACTTTTCACCCCAAGAAAACCATTGTTACACTCAACTACATGCAGTATCTATTATATTATACTGAATGTATATAACAGTGAACCGTGCGCGCATAAATTCTGCGCAGTCGCTATTTTTTGGAATACCACCCGTCGTCAAGCAATGTTGGCTGTTGCCTCGCAGGAAGGCGTGGCTTCATTATTCAGCGGGTAATAGTGTTTTTTAACAAATGTTTCTCGACGAATCAGATTCAAGTAATTTACATGAAAGTATAATATTTAGAAATTATTAATCTTCACTCTTTTTTATAATTCGTGAAAGTGTTAAAGAAAGGGTTAAGTTAAAAAAAATCAAACTTTCAATGTACAGTAAAAATTTTAATACAAAGGTTATGCTGTTTGGTTTAATGCTAATTCCTGTGATGTACTTTTTTTTTATCATTTTCACCTGCTATATCCTCTGAGAGACACGGAGTACAATGGAGATCTTCCATGTTCATCTTTATAGACGTACATACACCCCCGCCCAATAATCACAAACCGCTGACGCCCTGTTAAGGTAGAATTTATAAAAAGATTAGGAAGAGCTGAAATATTCAACAAAAATGTGGCATGCAGAAATGAAATAATACGAATCTATGGAAATGAATTGTGACTTACATTTCGCAAGTTCTGAAAATATGGCTTTAAATAATGCATTTGATCCAACAATTCTCTCCAATTTCCCGCGGTTGCGCAGAAAGCCACTGTGACACACGCTGTCTTTCTGTTTTAAAAGGTCTTGAGCACCTGTAAACATGCATTTTCAAAAATACTTCACAAAACAATTCATATAGAATCGCAAAATACGTCTCCTTACTTACTTAGTTAGTACTTTCCACACTTACGAACATATTCTTATAATAGATTGTAAGAAGAAATATTTTTGAACTGAGTTAGGCTTTAATTAACAGGTACATGTATGTCAATTTAAGAACCTCGTTTAAAATCAGCATTACGTAAGTTCTATGGTCGTTGTTATAATAATAACAGATCTTGTTACATATAGTAATAAAACCTTTCACTGGGTCATATTTGTGCTTACTTGTTCCCTATAAATATTTTGAGGCCTTTGTTTTCTATATTCCATCTACTAGATCAATACACAAGATTCCCAGCGGGTTTGGTCGGTCGACAGAGGATGCTCACTCCTTTTCGGCACCCAATCCTTCCTCTGGATTTACCAGAGGTCTGATTTTATACCCTGCTCAATGATTTGTATTTTGTAGATTTTTGCAAATTTCGTGCGATCTAAACTTGCAGCAACTCAAGTCCATTAAAATATCCTTCTTATCCATAAATAACACTGCTGCCCGGTCCCTTCTAATAGTAAGTGATTTTAAAACTTATCATTGTGCAGTAAATATTTACATTATCACTAATTCCATTGGTGTACAAAGCTCGCTGAAAACTTGCAAGTCCTAAATCTTATGTTTACAAAATTTCAGAGGCATTATACCTGTATTTACTTAAATTCCCCTTAAGATTACTCACCATATTATTGGTATACATGAATATTGAGTGAATGGATTGCCTGGAACTTTCATCCCTCTCCTACCTATGTATCTGTGGCCTTCAAATAAGAATTCTTTCACTCCCTCCCCTTTTAGTCCGAAATATCTGACGTTTTTCAGGCTTTTTACGGTTTTGTTATTTTAAGTGCCAGTAAGATATAAAAAGTACAAAAGCCTGTGAAACGTCACTCCCCTTCGAACTACTCCCGTATACCTATGTGTCTGAGAGGTTCAGATAAGGGTTCGTGCAACCCCCCCCCCCCCCGCCTTTACCTACCCATGTGTCTGTGAAGTTCAAATAAGGATTATTTCAACCCGCCCAACCTTTGCCTACCTATGTGTCTGTGAGGTTCAAATCAGGGTAATTTCACCCCTCCCCTACCTATGTGTCTGTGAGGTTCAGCTAAGGATTTTTTCACCCCCTTCCCTACCTATGTGTCTATGAGGTTCAATTAAGGATTCTTTCACCCCTCCCCTACCTATGTGTCTATGAGGTTCAGATAAGGATTCTTTCACCCCTCCCCTACCTATGTGTCTATGAGGTTCAGATAAGGATTCTTTCACCCCTCCCCTACCTATGTGTCTATGAGGTTCAAATCAGGGTAATTTCACCCCTTCACCTACCTACTGTATGTGTCAATGACGTTTAGATAAGGAACCTTTTTGGAGAGGACTTATATAGGCCATGCCTGATGTCCAATCCAATGATTTAATTCTTCTTTTCATAATAAAATATTGATTAAATTAAATTAATCTTTCACCCCCTGCCCTTCCTTTGTGTCTATTAGGTTTAGATGAGGATTTTTTTCACCAGCCCCTACGCTACCATTGTGTCTGTGAAGTTCAAATAAGGATTCTTTCACACACACACCTTCCCTACAAATGTGTCTATGAGGTTCAGATAAGAATTCTTTTACCCCCATCCCCTACCTATGTGCATGTCTATGAGTTTCAAATAAGGATTTATTTACCTCCTCCCCTACCTATGTGTCTGTGAGGTTCAGCTAAGGATTTTTTTTACCCCCTCCCCTACCTATGTGTCTGTGAGGTTCAGCTAAGGATTCTTTCACCCCCTCCCCTACTTATGTGTCTGTGCGGGTCAGATAAGGACTTTTTCACCCCCTCCCCTACCTATGTATCTGTGAGGTTCAGATAAGGATTATTTCATCCTCTCCCCTACCTTTGTGTCTGTGAGGTCAGATAAGGATTTTTCACCCCTCCCCTACCTATGTGTCTGTGAGGGTCAGACAAGGACTTTTTCACCCCCTCCCCTACCTATGTGTCTGTGAGGTTCAGATAAGGGTTCCTTCTTCCGACTGAATGTTCCTCCGCTCATCTTGTGTCAACTTCTTCATAATCTGTAAAATATGACAGTTGTGATGTAGAATATGAGGAGTTTCATGCAGGTTGCTTACATTTATAAATTCACATATAAATGTACATACATGTTTGCTCATTAATCGATTTATACCATGATATGATAAGGTAGAAATGATGGGTAAAAAAATCTTCGGTTCTGAGAATATTATACTCATAGATGAACATAGTACTCTTTGGGTAACTTCAAATACAAGTAAATCGTATTGAGATCAAACACGTTTTGACCACCCCCACCCTCTCCTCCCCGTTTTCCAAAAGTTATCTTTTTTCTGTTGCTATATTATGGAAATTTTAAAATACAGACTGTTCCTCCCCCTTTTATGTCAAATCAATCTACCCCCCCCCCCCCCCCCCCACCTCCCTGTATTTTTTTTTGTAATCGAAATTCGATCAAAGAATCTGATTTTAATCAGATTGGTATTTTTGCTGCTTTTTTAACTTCGCGCCTGGAAAGGGAAGGGAAGAAGAAGCATCATAGCACGCCTGGGTGCAATAAACCATAGCTTGTTTGTTTTTAAAATTTATATTCCTATAACTTTAAGCTTATCGATCCAAGTAATCCTTGTTAAACCTTTAATGACAAGGAAAGAGGAAAGCATATACCATTTATAAAACTTAATTGTTATTAAAAAAAAAAAAAACAAGTTAGCTAGTAGATAATTGGTCGTCTTTCATCACATGTATTTTTACTGTTTTCTTCTGTTTTCAATTTTATTTTTTTTAAAATTTGGTTAACACTGCAAGATAGTTTATAATATAGACTGAAAGTTAGTAGAAAAAAGAGAGAACTTGGAACACTTAAATTGTTATTGATTTAAGAGAAAGCTCTTTCCATCCGATAACCTATAGCCCTGTGTGTTTCTCGCCTCTTGTTAAAGTCAAACGTTTTTCCATTCACCCGTGGAATGTTCAGTGTGTATTTAAGCCTGTATATACCCACATAAAATTTTCTTCCGTGTTCAAAATTCAAACAATGTCATTTAAATCAAAGCCGCATACACACATATTTTATTTTGAACTTTGATCCATGTTTGATTAATAATGTAAGAATACTATACATGTATATATATAATTATGATAACATTTTTTTCTTTGACTTTAAACGAGAATATCGTAATTTTGCCGAATGTGCCCTTGTATTCTATGTAAAGACAATGCAAATTGGGAAACAATTTTATCTATTGCAATGCACACCTACTGTAAAAAATTAACATTTGACCCATCATAGATCACGTACTTACCGTTCATGTGAACAATTTTTTAAGCACAGGTAACTCTACACATAAAATGATGTTTTAACTTCCTCTTTCAAAGTTAAATCCAAAATATGTATACCTAAAACGTCCATGTAGATCCTACAAGTCATGCAGTTATAATGCTAGATACTTTTAATTATCGATTAGAATTTTTTTGCCACTTATCATCAATTAATATGGAGATTATTAACTAATAGCACATACAGGTGACGTCCTTGCTGTATGTAGGAAGTTTACAGTAGTTTGTTTAATACCTGTTTTGATACCGGGTTTATTTTTAGAACACAAAGGTGAGATAACATAAGCAAACACATTTTTCCTCAGAATATTAATGATATTTAAGCAAAAATATAAAAAGTAAATAAAAAGAGATACTTTAATGTAGAGTTTTGTATTTCCCTTAAAAATGAAAGGCTCAGGTGTAATAAATGAATTTCCGGATAAATATCATCCATTCAAGTGATCTCTCTTTTATCTAATGCTGGAAAACTTCCGGTGTTTTCTTAACGTCAAAAGTCAAAAGCGATTTTTATTCTCGATTCAAGATGTTGTCCATTATATTTAAAAGTTCGATGAATTTACTTTGATAAATATTTTCATCAAGAGATGGAAATATAAGAAGAATATCAAAGTTTGGCTTAAAATTCTGTAAATGTCAAAGGTAACCTACGTCTCCAGGTGTTTGTTTATCAGCTTATTATTGTACATATTTCACAAAAAAAAGAAATAACTTAAACTATTGTGTTGTCTTAAAATAAAGTCTCATTTGGTGTACGTTTTTTACCGATTTGTTGGCCGATTTCACAAAGAAGCAGTGTTCTTTTAATTTATTTTATTTTTAATATCGGTAAAAAGACAGGCAAGTTCTTTTTAACAGAAACGAAAGTAGAATTTATTCAGTTTTACTTCCGTTTCGAAGGCATGTCGTTGGTCTTTGACCAAATAAAATGGCGTGCTTTGGGTAATGTTATCAAGATGTAAATGCTTTAAATATAACATGTCTTGCACATTTTCAAACTTGTATTAGCCATCAAATCACAAAGCAACAAAAAGTACAGTTTGTTTTTGATAATGTTAGATATATCTGAATTTGAATATAGATTCCCAGTAGCATGCTAGCGGGCCAAAGTACAAGTCAGCAACAGCAACAAGAAGGGCCGACCCAATTACCAGAAACTGAAGAAGAGCCAATGGAAGTTGATGAAATTAGTGATTGTGTCATATGCATGGATGTCGTGCAAAATAAAAAGACACTGGACAAATGCTCACATGAGTTTTGTAAGGACTGCATTGACAGCCATTTTAAGTACAAGCCACAGTGCCCCATATGTTTTACAGCCTATGGAGTTATTATTGGGACTCAGCCACCAGGACACATGGAGATAAATAGGGACAGGCGACACCAGCTTCCAGGTTTTACGGAGAAAGGATTAATTCGAGTGTACTATTCATTTGCTGATGGAAAGCAGGGGGTAAGTGAGATTAAAAAAAAAATTCAAGAACTTGAGTGTGCAAATGGACAGTTGATGTAAAAGTTAAATTTCTATTTCATCACTTAAATGTAATATATAAAAAAAAGTTTTGTTTCATCTCGAATACTCTGTTTGTCATGAAATAATGCAAAATGTACAAGAACATAGATATGCACTCTTCAACAAACAATAATATATACATGCATTCAGGACTCATAAGACCACATGATCAGTGTAACCTCCTTTTCAAATTAATTATAAACTCAGATGATTCTCATAACTTTAAAGCCAGAACATCCCAACCCAGGACAGAGGTTTTATGGAACAAGTCGTACTGGTTATCTCCCTGACAACGAAAAAGGACAAATTGTTGCCCGACTCCTGAGAGTAGCATTCAACAGAAGATTAGTTTTCACGGTCGGACGATCACGAACTACAGGGGCAGATAACTGTGTAACTTGGAATGACATTCATCATAAAACTTCCATATCTGGAGGCCCAGAAAAGTAAGTGGTTCCTTCATGGATCAGCATCTGTGTCTCATGAATAAGTTGATAAGGGAATTGGGTTGGGTGGTTTTATGTTAATATTTTTTTTCTAACTTATATGGACTGGTAGTTTCACTTAAGTCATAATACTTGAAACAAGGAAACCAGTAGAAAAATTTATATCATAAGAGCAAGAGCCATCTTATGCATAAAATGGCCCTGTACTTATATCAATTAATTACATGTAACTATCACCCACTTTCCCATTTCATATATCAAAATAAAGTAGACACTTGGTGCTATCATTTCCATAATAAAATTTTGTTTTGAGAATCCAGATATTGGAAAACAGGTTTGAGAAATTGCAATGTTCTTGAAATTTGCAGAAAATATGCGTATTTGACTACCTTCAGCAAAGAATTAAAATATGAGCACAGCCCACGATCCAAAATATAAAACATGTTTTTTGATCTTCAGAAACAGAGCTTTCATTTTGTATTTGCATATTTTGGATCAGAGGTTCTGCTCTATATAAAATATTGAAAAAATGCTTCAACTTTAGGTCATTTTCAAAGGAATTTACATGATATGAGGAAAATGATGCAATTTATGACGTCATAATGCATTGACTAGATGGGAAATTACATCATGATTAATAGATACGTGGACACTAACACTCCAAGTGAGAAATACTGCATTTGCAACCTACACTGAGCGGTTTTGATTTTTCAGAAATTCTCAGGACTAAATAAGGCCCAAAGTGGCTCTTGCTCTTTGCCAGGGTGTATTCATTTTTTTTTTTACAAGTGGAAATAGTTGTTAACTGTGTTAGAAACTCAAAATGTGAAAAAATTAATCTCTGTGTTTTAATTCCACAGAAAAAAAAGACAGCTTATTAAGTTAAGTGATTAATTCAAGGCATGATTCCATTATCAATTTCATTATGACATTGAATATACATTTGTAATGAGTATATGTTACATTTCTGTCCATATTTTCCCCATAGGTTATGTTTATCTGTAGATTTCAAAAAGGTACATAACATTCTATACCTACTTTCACATATGTCATAGGAAAAGTAGTATACTTGTAGGTTTATAAAGAGGGAATTTATGTAAACAAATGGAAAAAAAGTTATTCTTAATTCCATGTGCAAAGGGGAATTAGGAATTTTTTGTTTAAATTGACTATGTGAAAGCCAGGTTAATTAGAAAACATTTTTTATTTATGCGGAGCATGGGCTTTTAATATTTCTTTTTCAGGAATGCAAAGGATAATAATCATATTCTCATTATTCATTTCATTATTTTACAAGCTCATAAAAATTAACGAGCAAGATCAAACAAACAAGGTTTGACTTAAATTAGTTAAAAAGTTAAAAAGCTTAAACTTTATGAGACATTTGTAATGTCTTTACAGTTTTGGATACCCAGACCCTACATTCCTGGACCGTGTGTTAGAAGAATTAGCAGCAAAAGGTGTGACCGAAAATGATCTGAACGAAGCTCCACCTGATGTCATCAAGTGAACTCTGTCAATGTCAGACTCAATGCACATGGATAAAAAATTACTTAAAAGGAATTTCATTTTCTCTGCAAAGTATTAAAGACAAGAAATTTCTATGAAATAGTTTTGAAAAAAGAATTAATTCTGAATTGTTGAATAATAATGTCTCCCCTTCAAAGGGGAGACATATTGTTTTTGTTGTTTTTTATGATTTGTAGCATTTGCACAGCAAATCCTTTATTTTAATGTTTCATTGAAACTTTTGTTATGAATTAGTTTCTTGTTACAGATTTTAAATTTATATATCATATAAAAGGACCAATATTTCTCTAAACATGGAGTTTTTTTGGAACATTACATGAGTTTAATTTCATGCATTTTGAAAGTTTGAAAAAAAGTTAATATCTGTATTAAATTACACCGATGTATGCGTTAAAGCATTATCACTAGTCATCGCAAATACACATGTGACCTACATTTATATAGAGAAGTAGGCATTTATGACTATATATGAATGAAATATATTTTAAACCATGCAATGAATGTGAAAAATAGATTTTATTTAAGTTTTCTTTTTTTGGTTTATACATGCATGTTTCTGTCAAATGAAATTGTATGTAACTATGATGAATATTTACGCACATTGTCCAAACTAAAAACATAATTAAATAATTATGCAAGCAAAAAATGTTGTTCGGGAAATTAATCTACTGACACATGAAGATATATAAATTAACAGGATTTGGTCACTTGTTTTCACTGTGACTTTGACAGTTTCTTGATATCTGTCTTCACTGAATTGCCATTATCAAGCAATATTAATTAATTAAATAAATAAATTGGAATACAACGAACACACTCAGATTTTGACGCCAGCAAGTTTCAGTGTGATAAATGTTCAGTGTCACTTTACATATAGTTCTAACACTGTCAGTAATAGTGATTGACAAGGTGTGATATTGTATAAATACCGCAAGTAATCATTTAATTTCAACAGTCTAACGTATTGAGGGCGCGTGAACAAAGACAAACTTTTCTGAATATTTATGTCCTTTTATTTTGTATACTTGTGCTAATGGATTCAAATTTGAATGTAAACGAGTGTTTTATATCTGGCGATGCTGAATTAATGCTGGAAAGGTCTTGTGGCCAAGAATGTTTAGTTTTTCAAGATATGAACACTTTTCGACACAGTACGCCGAAAGAAGCTGCAAGCCGATTTCCTGGAAAAAATAGCAATGTTGTGCAAAATGGACTATTTTCACAAAGTAAATCTAAGAAAAATATCTGCGTGAAGAATATGAAATGTACACATGAATTTTTACAGCGCAAAAAAGATGAATTTATTCACAGTACACCTAAATTTAACAACGATTTGACGAATATTCGAAGTGAGAAAAGTACAAATGAAGAAACATTGAGAGAAATTGAAAAGCCCCGTCACCGTGCAGTTTTGAAGACAGCTCAAATCTTACACAGGACCCCAAAAGAATCCGGAAATAAACTAATGACTAGATGTCAGGCAATCCTAAAAGAAGGCGATTTTTGTCACAGTACACCTAAAGAAGTGGTAATTCAACCGAGGACGAAATTTGAAGTCTTTGAAGAAAAAGGAAAAATGGGACACAGTTCACCCAAAGAAGGGATTGACGTCATTGAAGAAGTGGATGAGGATATGTTATGGACTGGTGCCTCGGCAAAAGTTCTCCAACGTGCCATTTCTGCTCCACAGCTTCCGGGAAATTCCGAATTTGATTCAAACAATTTGCATCGCGTGATGTCACTTCCGCATTTATGGATTCCAAGACAAAGTACTCAAGTACAGCATTGGCAACGACGTTTGGAAGTGCTAAACCGTAAAACGGAGAAGATGCGACAGAAAGATAAAGCTTTGAAAGATAGACTCGAGAGAATTCAGAAACGTGCCGACTTGTTGACTAGTAGTCCCATACCTACGCCTGTAAAGCAACCAGAGTCACGAAAAGTGTGTCTGAACAAGTATTTCAATAATTACATTCCTAAATCGAACACCATCCGAAATGTGCCAAAGATCAAGAAGCGAGTGGTTCACCATCCAAACAATGTTTATTCGTGCACTCTCGGAAACCTCATAATTGGGCGTTCGGAACTTCACACCTATTGGAAGAATGGACAGAAATGTACCTATGTTTAGATATCAATACGCGTAATTCGAGATGAATAAAGTAACAAATTGTAGATAGATTTTGCCAATAAACATAGAAACTGGGCTAATTGTATATAAATTTATTTGTACATATTTTCTATACATGTTCTTTTTTATACTCTTTGCTGTGTAAATATGGTAAAATTGTATATATTTTTTAAAATAATTGAGGAATACAATACTTATGCGTTTGTTTTAGTACTGTTATTTTCTATGGACTTTATTTCTAAGGTCGACGTCGCATTACTTTTTAATGTTTATGATTTGTTATGCTTGTTTTGTTAATGCAATTCAAATGATGAAAATAAAATAATAAAAACACACTGTATTTGCTTTACTGTTATAATTATGTTATGTATACGATACTTATGGCACGCCAAATTCACAAAAATGAGCTAAACATAGTTTCACAGTCGATAAACTAGGTTTATCGGTTGTAAACTATAGTTTACGGACTGTAAACTATAGTTAACAACGTTAATCTATATTTTACATATGTAAACCATAGTTAACGCGATAATCTATGTTTCACAACCGTAAACTATACTTAACACCGAAAAC
>PRKT01000005.1:3676140-3690965 GCA_003671525.1 Saccostrea glomerata | reverse complement strand
GCAATGCGAACAACCATGAAAACTGCACATGTGCAAACCCCCCTTATTTAGAATATTTACTTATTTTGGCTACGTACAATTAAAGAGTTTGAAAAGTTGCAAATTTTTGCTGCATGGATTTCGTACACTGCAGTTTTCAATTAGAATACCAAACTGCTTTGCCCTATTTTATTGATTTATTTTCATTTATTTTTCAGCCCACCGGAAGCCACGCTCCCCCGGAGAAAGGGGGTCATTACCCTCCGCCTCAGGGTGGATACGGAGGTTACCCGCCTCCCTCTGGCGGCGCTTATCCCCCGCCGCCTGGTGGCGCGCCAGGTTATCCCGGTGGATACGGTCCCTCTCCCGGTGGCTATGGTCCCCCTCCTGGTGGATATGGAGGCCCCCCGTCTGGTGGATATGGACCCCCTCCCGGCGGTTATGGAGGTCATCCCGGTGGATATGGACCCCCACCAGGAACGGGGCCTGTAGGCCCTCCCCCAGGCGGCTACGCTCCTCCTCCGATGGGGAACATGGGGCACATGGGACCCATCTATAACCCGGTAAGTGAGCATCATATTTGTATGTAAAAAGCACAGGCACTTGTTTCGGAATAAAGAAGATGAGGCGGACGAAGTGCCTATTTAGTGCGACAGATACATGTAAGAAGTGAAAAATTAAATCTCAATTATATCCAAATTTTATTTGATATTTCATCTAATATTAAAATTTACTTAATGTAAAATCTCTACAATTTACTAAAACCCCACAAAGACTGAAAATATTTGCCTATGAAAAAGCATACACACACTAAAAAAACAAAAACCATCATTTTCTCATACTTCAACAATTTTTTTTAATATGAGTGGGTCCTTACTCCATTTTTTTGAAAGATAATCCTAAAAGTTTGCAATAAAATATACATTTTTTGGTTTACAAAAACATGCATGGAGCGTAGACCCACTATACATTAAAAGTACACTTTTATGGCAAAACATTCGCATCTGTTTGAGAATTACTTCAAGTCCATTAAGTCAAGGGTCATGTCACAAAAATGATTTAAATGCCCACAATCATCATGAGCCATGTAGCATAGTGGTTAGCGGGTTAGTCTCAATGCAGTATGGAAATTCGGATTTTTATTGCAAGGGGGTTCGAATCCCACGAATACCATACAATATTTTTATTAAAAAAAAATTACGAGATATTTTTTCTCTCAGAAAAGGTTTTTTTCTCTCATAATTTCATAAATTTAAATAATGAGACGTTAATTTAAATACGCAATTCACATATTGAATGTGATTTCTTAATATCTGACGCTATAGGCATTCTGCCCTCCTTGTTCCCCCATCTTCTTTTTAACCTATAGTATAATAGAAATCAATGGGTTAAAATTTTATTTCCAAAACAAGTGCCTGTGGCAAAAAGTGAAATTTTGTTCTGGTTCATCATAAGTGCCCGGTGTTATGGTGAATTCATTCAATATAACATTGCATACAAAATTATTACTTTTCGTTATTGCTTCACATGACAGATTGAGTGTGAAGTTTGTCTTTGGTGCTGGTACATCTATTGAAAACTATTATTGGCACTATATATACTATAACAGAAATATTACACAGTATTCTGTACCGTGTAAAAATCACTTACTTTCTTTTTAGCCTTATTTGTTGTCCAAATGTAAAAGACTGCATATACTTGCTCTTTTTTTTATGTTCTACTTTTTAAAATGCCTTCCCGGGAATTAAAACATTTGCAAATTGAATATCTCAATAGACCTACATTTCACCTCAAGTAATGAATCAAACTCTTCATTTGAATACATTATACATATTATTATTTTTTGGGGGTAATATTTATCTTAAATTCTGATGAAGAAAGAAATAGAAGTTGGTACAGCGTGTATTAACAAATCACGATATATAGAGACTCAAATTGATCATAATATTGGAATAAGAATGAAGACAAACAGACAGACGGGCTGGTTTAAGTTATATAAACACGTTAAAAACCGATTGAAATCTTTTTCTTTATAAATCAACCATCAATGCATTGAATCAAACTAACATGACATTTTCTTCCGACGTCGCTTCCTACAATAAATCTCCCCCTCTTGTTCCTCTCCCCTCAGAATTTTTATCAAGGTCTCAGTATAATTTAATCGTTGATTATACATGCATTTTTAAAAGTAATTCTCCAGTTTCATCTTTTTCCTGATGAGGACAAATACAGAAAACTTTCAAATAAGGCTCGAATGTATCAAATTATATTTGTGTGATGTACATTGCAGCCCATGCCATTCAGGGGTCGTGTTCCTGGCGGAGTTGTTCCAGGGAGATCAATCATCATCAAAGGCATGGTCACCGCAGATGACAGGTATGTTATAATATTCAAATTTCATAACCATTTTAAAATTATTTATAACCTACATTTTTAGCCCACATGAGCTGAAAGCTCAAGTGAGCTTTCCTGATCACCGTTGTCCGCAGTCGGTACACTTTTCACATTTTCAACTTTTTCTCAAGAATCACTGGGTCAATTTTAACTAAACTTGGTACAAAGCATCCTTGAGCAAGGGTGTGTGTGTGTGTGTTAAATTGTAAAAATAAAGGACCAAGTCCTTTTAAAAGGGGAGATAATCATGAAAAGACAAAATGGAATGGAGTCATTAAAAAATCTTCTCAAGAACCACGGGGCCAGAAAGCTGGAACTTATTTGGAAGCATTTTGGGGTAGTGTAGATTCTAAATTGTTCAAATCATGACCCCGGGGGTAGGGCGGGGTCCCAACAGGGAATCTAAGTTTTACATTGAAATAATAATATAGAATCAAATATGAAATAACTATATAAAATGATAAATGAAACTTTAAATCATGGTTGCAGATTTTCAGTGAACCTTAAATGTGGGGATGAATACGGCCTCCACTTTAACCCTCGTCCCAGTCAAGGCTGTGTGGTCCTGAACCATAACCAAAATGGATGGGGACCGGAAGAGAGGCACGACGGAAGTATGTTCCAACCCGGACAACATTTCGAACTCTGTATACACGTGGAGCCAAACCAATACTTGGTAATGCAAATGACTAATATATTATGCTAATGTAAGAGCTCACTCTGTAATTATATACATGTATCAATGCCATTTTTATCATTTAAATGATATTTTACACAGACAATAGCTTCATGTGTAATGACAGACATGTATCATCGCGTTTAATGACAACCATGTAGCATTCTTTTAATTATGATATTGATCTACAACGAAATTCATAAAATTTTACAATATGTTCATGTTAAAATGAACTATCATGGGGAAGTGCAATAAATAAGTGATATCTGTATCAGGAAAACCTTAAATTAAAACTTATATGATAAATCTGAATTAGAAATTCTTTATAATTCTGCTTTAAGAAGACCAATTTAAGATCTATAGTTGTATAGCTTTGGCACCAAAATAATGGAAGTAGTGCTTTCTTGGGCTAAAATCAACTTAAACTGAACGAGGTCTACAGTGACTTATACACACAGTATTGATGTTGGTTTTTATTTCTTTTCTTTCAGGTATTTATCAATCAGCAACCTAACCCTAACATAACCTTCGCCGCCAGACTGTACCCAATAGAAAAGTACGACGAGTTACACATAGACGGTTCGATTCAGATCAACGAAATTAAATTTGCATAATTCTCTTATAGAAAATAAAAGACTCAGATTTTATAATCCACTTTGACATTTTATAGTACCTATTTTCTGCTTCATTTCATGAGTGATGTGCCTTTGTATCGTTTTTAGCGTGTTTTGACTTTTTACTTTGTATTTCATGGAATTTGCTAAATATATATCTTGAAACATTTTTATCTTAAATGAACGTCTAAAAAATAAAGATCATATTGTACATACTACTTATAGCTAATATTTGATTTTTTCTGAGTTTATACAAGGTTGACAAAATAGAGGAATACAGAATTTAAACATTTCATTTTTAGCGACTCGGGTGGAAAGAGGCTTCTGTTAAAAAAGTGCCTCGCTAAATGCCCTTCTTAAAATGTCGATTGATAATGTTACATTTAGAAAATCCACAGGCACCTGAAGTATGGATAATACCCCCCCCCCCCTTTTTTAATAAAAAAATGTAAGATTGTACAATATCTCAAAAGTATATAATTTCACCGTCAAACACATCTATATGTCGTTATATGCAAGCAGATTGTACTTTTTCTCACGTTTAAAGAATGGCCCTATTCGGTATAATAAAATATACCGAATAGGGCCATTCTTTAAACGTGAGAAAAAAGTACAGTCTGCTTGCATATAACGACATATAGATGTGTTTGACGGGGAAATTATATATTTTTGAGATATTACACACTCTAACATTTTTTTTCATTAAAAAAAAAAAAAGGGGGGGGGGTATTATCCATACTTCAGGTGCCTGTGGACAATCGAATACCTTTATTTAATCTTCGCAAAATAGCTGGAAAATCAATTCACACGCTAAATACACAACAATTTATTATAAAATTTTAAAAATTCTAAGAAAAACATATTTATGCTGCCCCCAATTCGCGTACGAGAAATTGATATGCTTAGTAATAGGCCAAAGAAAAAAAACGAATAAAAGGAAAATATTAAACTTAAACACCCCAGAACATAATTAAACATTCACGAGCAATTTCCGAAAAAAAAGCAGTTATCCCGATTCTTAAAATTATAAACATCCAACTTTAAAAATATTAAGATATAATTATTTGTTTAAAATTTATAATTAATTCTTTTCACATCAAATACAATACTCAACGTGGACCCAATATTCAACGAACTGTCGTAAAACAACCACTATCCAGATCAGTATCCAACTAGAGGTACTGTGAGCAATGAGCTCACTAAATGATACCCCCCGCCTCCCATATGAATTTAATGGCAGTGTCCATGTTTTGCTCTGGAAAATCCTAAATATACGTCAGATCAAAAAGTAAAATAGGAGGTGCACGATGGCAATTTGTAATAAAGATTCTGTGAAAGTTTCATTAAATTTCCTTCACTGGTATGAGAAGAGTTGCGGATAAGAGATGGGTACCCCAAAGCGTAACAGACGGACGGACGGACGGACGTACAGACGGACGGACGGAATTAACGATTACTATATACCCTCCCGCTTTTCAAGCGGAGGGTATAATGAACATTCAGAAAGTTAAAATTCCTGAGACTGAGCCAATCGCGTCTTCTCGGTATTTCGGCGAAGTTTTTCCGCTTGTCGGAAGTCCAAGGGCATTGCGAATGGAAGCTGAGCTCGAGTAGACTTAGTTAATGTCATACATGGGAGAGTATTGGTTTCTTTTAATGCAATAATATTCAAACTTTTCAAAGTTGCAAAGCTGATGCTTTTTATCAAATGTCTTGCTTTCAGACGAGCTTTTGCAAAGGTATTAAAAGAATTAACCTTTATTTTTAGTTCCTCATAATAATGCTTTTTTTTAATTTGATCAAAATAATTGATATATATGATTGACGACGATATGGCGATTTATTTGCAAGTTACAACATATTTGTTGTTACATGTTTGTGAAAAATGACGACTTGTGACTGGCAACAGAACTTATTTATACAAACGGCAACAAAATACAACCAAGAGATATGTTCTTTTAAAATGTGCTTTTAATATACGGAAGGATTCTTGTATGCACAAGTTCATCATCCGAGTACAGATGGACTAAAATCAGTTATCTTCATATCTGTAAAAAAATGAAATAAAAAGATTAAAAGGATTAAAGAATTGAATTATGTGTGTTTGTATGTGTAGCTAGGGTCAAAACCCGTGAAAAACATTGTGAGAGTTTTGCATGGGCAATATCAGTCCCCTAAAAGCAAGTGTAATCTGGTTTCCGTCAAATTTTGAAAATGCAATAATTCATAAAAATCTCATTGAAATGGAACATAATACAATTTGATTTCTTATAACAAACCAAAGAACACGTAGACTTGCATACCAAAATCAGCTCAATGTCTGCAAGCGTTTAGGATAGAAGTGTGGAAAGCCATTGAAAACTATAAAGGTCGTAATTCCCCAAAACGTTTATGTTTCCTCATGCTGCACAATCTCACCTCAGCTCTGTTTTTTTTTCTGTTTTTTTTGTTTTTTGTTTTTGTTTTTGGTAAATTATGATCAATGAACACCATTGCTGAGATGAAACATGTCATTTATTATACCCCCCGCTTGAAAAGTGGGAGGGTATATAGTAATCGGGATTTCCGTCCGTCTGTCCGTCCGTCCGTCTGTTACGCTTTTTCTCTTATCCGCAACTCCTCTTATACCACTGAGTGAAATTTAATGAAACTTTCACAGAATCTTTATTACATATTGCCATTGTGCACCTCCTATTTTACTTTTTTATTCGACACGTATTTTAGGTTTTTCATAGCAAAACATGGACATTGCCATTATATGTTTACCTATATGAATTTACATATAGAAGCTTCTAGATAACATTTGATAGGACGAGTTATTCCTCTTTACACATTACCGTAAAACAATATATATATTCATGTATAGCAACACATGGACATTATGGGAGGCGGGGGGTATTATTTAGTGAGCTCATTGCTCACAGTACCTCTAGTTTAAAATGACGAAAATAAGAAAAATATATACATAACTTGGTAGGGAATCAGGTCAAAAGGTAATAGCAAGTTGTTAAAAGCGGAACAAAATCTAAACTTGATCCTTATTTACATTGTATAACTCATCAAGACCCACAAACAGCTCTAGAGACGGACAGCTAGCCAGATGAACGGACAGCTAAACAGACAGACGGACAGACGAAGAGGAAACCCATATCACCCTTATACGGGACTGCTAAGTTCTATCAGTTTTAATTAGGGTTATAGCAAGATGAGTTGAAAATTTCAAGGAAAAAACTTAGTTACGTCAGTACGTCACATAGTGTTTGACGATGAACTACCGGTATGACGTTACCTTAAACTTACCTTTACTACCAAACAGAGACACAGAAGTGAAACGTAAGTATCAAGTTTTCCTACCTTAATCAATAATTTTAAAGATTCTTAGCGTAATAAACTCGTTATAAGAAATTTTCTTATTTTTTTTTCTACAGTCACCTTCGGGCGACACGCAGTACAAAATATTCTTTTCGAACAATATTTTTTATTAACTATAATCAACTACAAAAGAGGGGGGTCTTCTTAAAAATTCTATTACTATGGAAATTCAAATTGCAATGGGATTTATTACTCTGTAGAATTGAGAATCGCTATAAACAAAAAAGTCTGAGATACTTAATATATTTTAATTGAGTTCTTACGGCTGATTTCAATAGGGTGGTGTAAATTAAAATCTTCATTAGTATAATTTTTTTTACCGAGTATACAAATTTTACATTTTGTTTTAAACTGAAGATTGGTACCTGAGTGTATGATCTAATATACAAGCACCTATGTTAAGGTCAAGATCTAGTAAATGAAAGGTGCCTACAGATTTATCAAACTTGAGAAATAAATTCCTTTATTGATGCTTTAAAACTTTAGCTTGGTCAAATAAGGTGTTTCGGCGCATAAATTGTAGGTAAACAAGATGAAAAACTGTATTTTAAACTGTCATTTTCAATGCAAAATTAAGAAAACCAGTCATGAATATGGGAGTTTTTACTATTTTCGACAAAGGAAATGTATCCAGATTGCCCACAGTCTCTCAGAAAACGGTAATTTGTTTGTTCATGGCCTCTTCCTTAAATCAATATCAAATTTAATATAGGTATCCGGTTTACTTTTCATATGATTTCAAATTGAATGTCATGAAAATACCCTATTTTCTACATAATTCTGCTAGAGCCGTAAAGACGGTAAAGTACAGGAAAAAGAAAGTTGAAATTGATTAGGACGTCATAATGGATCTAGCACCAAAAAATTAGTCTAAAGTTATTTACTAGATCTTGACCTTAAGGTAAAGATCTAGTAAATGCCTTTAGACTAATTTTTTTTACCTCTTTAGACTTATAGATCCATTATGACGTCATAATCAATTTCATCTGTCTTTTTCCCGTACTTTACGGCTTTAGCAGAATTATGTAGAAATAGGGTATTTTCATGACATTCAATTTGAAATCATACATGTATGAAAAGTAAACCGGATACCTATATTAGATTTGATATTATTTTAAAGAAGAGGCCATGAACAAACAAATTACCGTTTTCTGAGAGACTGTGGGCAATCTGGATACATTTCCTTTGTCGAAAATAGTAAAAACTCCTATATTCATGACTGCATGGTTTTCTTAATTTTGCATTGAAAATGACAGTTTAAAATATAGTTTTTCATCTTGTTTACCTACAATTTATGCCCCGAAACACCTTATTTGACCAAGCTAAAGTTTAAAGCATCAATAAAGGAATGTATTATGCCAGTAGCTGTAATTCAAATAAAAAATATATGATTTAACGAAAATATCTCTTAATATATCACTTAAAAATTCTTTTTCAAAAATTAAATAAATTGTGTCGAAAGAAATTGTGAATGTGAATGACAGGAGAGTTAGCAAAACTGCAGAACAAATAACAATAAATATACATGTAAATGTGATCTAGAACAAAAACATCAAGGAATAGTGCATATACATACATGCAGCTATAACGTCATAATTACTTATGTCACGTGAACTAACGTAATAATGATCTAACGTCATAATAGTTACTACAACAAAACTTCAAGGTAAAAACCCTGTGAATGCAGGCGATTCTATAATTTAATATAATAATCTGTATTCTTTATCATCTTTTGCTGTAAAATAACCTTTTTTTATTCCTTTATTTAATACAGGTGTATTAATAGTATTTCGGATAAGAAAATGGATATGTACGAAATTCTAGATTTTGGAGAAAGTGCCGTTACGGATGTGGTAAGTGACAATCACGGACATATATATAAACAGAATTTTAAAAAAAATCTTTAATCCTTTCTTTCATTGTCTGACGAAACGCCGGTCAATGAGCTCAGTCCGATATGCATTTACACAATTCTATATTAATTTTTTTTTCAGGAGACAAAAATTCGATTACAACTGGTGCGATGCAGTCGAAGAATATGAAAGACAAATGGAGGTATTCAGATACTTCTATTGAGATTTAAAAAGTTTGAATCGTAGAATAATTCTTATTTAAATTGTTATTTCCTTTCTTAAACTCGGTAATACTGCAGTATATTGTGGTAATGGCACATATAAAATATAGAGGTAACATAATTCTCTTCTTTTGGGGGTGGGGTGGAGGTTAGTTTATATAAGGGTCCCCTTTAAGAAAATTTTTTTAATATAATTTTACAATAATTTACAACGTAAGTTTTTCTAAAATTTCACTTGTGTGAGAAATAAGGAGATTGTAAACTTGTTGAATGTATTACAAGAAAAAAAAATCAAACACACCTATCTCTAAAAAGATCTACTGTTCATACAAAGTACCTCCTTTGTAAATATATTTGATTCAACTATTAAAGTGGATGTAAATGAAGTTAGGTTTTAAAATTTCATTTAGACGGAGAAATTTGAGACCTCTAAGTTCGACAACGCTGCAAGTGAAAAATTCGAGGAAATGAGAAAAATTTAGGTATTTCAATACATTTTTAAAAAGGACTGAGATCTAAAATGGGATAAAATTAGAGCTTAAGCGAGGGCTGTTCAATAAATTATGTCCTGAACTGTAAGACATACAATACAGATATCATATGACATTAAACTTGACTTTCTCTCATTATTGAATCTTTACTGAATTTATAACAGTTTATGTGACCACTTTTCATCACATAGTTTCATCGTGAGAAGCTGGGAAACTAGGGCTATTCGAGACACTGCATTATTAATGAACGGTAAAGAATCAGTAAACTAAGATGAAAATAAAGGTTACATTAAAGCTGCTGTAAAACTTGTTAAAAATCCCAAAGAAATATTAACCGAAATATGTGTCATTTACAGCAACCGATGCCTGATTTATCGACAAAGGAGCAGGTGGATTTCAATGATTAAAAAATATATAATGGGAATCAAAAATGGGTAACCTCTTTGCCAACAAAAATTATAATAACTTATGTACTGTTTGCCAAATTTCAACAAATAATATTTGATGATGTATGATTGACTTTAAGACACAAAGCAAATTTGATAGACATCATATCGGGAGTAATTTACACTGTTTTTAAGAAACGTTTGATAGTAAAAAAGCTTGATACTCAAAGGTCACCCTATATTTTGAAAAACGTGTGAAAATGACAGCGTGTACGAAAGTCTTAACATTTATTTTAAAATATCAGTAATTGTAGTTATCCACGTTTTTTTTATATTCAAACAGATATTGGAGCATGAATCTATTGCTAAAAATCATCAAAACAAAATTTACCATAAGATGTACTTGATTAAAATTGCGAAAGTCTAACAAAAGCAAAGGTATGCAAGAGCACAAAGACAGATTTATATGCAATTTTCTTGAATATTTGTGGTATTGTTGTTCAAATTCGTATTCGGGGAGACGGGTTAATATCTGGAGGAGTCTAGAAAACAATTTTTTGCAAAAAAATCGAAAGGTTTATTAGAGGAAGGACCCAGAATCAGGAATCCATTAGTTGAATTTCTTCATGACAACGTCTAAACCCGCATGCCTTGAAGAGTAAAGGGGTTTTCGGGATAAACAGAAAGTTAATGTTTTTTTCACATTAACAATATTTGCCAGATCTCTGACCTTTTGACTTATTTCTATTTCCAAACTTGAAAAAACAACTTTCAGAAGGAGAAAAACAAGTCCAGAAAATCATTGGATCTGCCATTTTCCAGTTTACTAAGGGTCATACCCAAAAATGAGTTCTAAAAACAATCAGAAATTAGATAAAAATGTTACGGACATGTGTTTGAAGTAAAAGAGATTAATAAGTAAAATCATGAAGACTAAATAATTGAAAAGCGTCGTTTGCTTCTTTTTGAGCACCGAGGACATTATTTATATTGAACAGCCCTCGTACATGTACATGGAAATATAGTTATTATAGTATATGTTAATTAATGAATTTTCTCTTTAAAGCGATGTGCAGAAATTGAAAGAGAAGTAAAGTCCATTCTTTTCGGGAAAATAAAAAGCGACATTACCGGCAGAGAGGAGCATACTGTCAGGTAGATTTTACATTTATGTCAGATCCTTTAAGTTTGTCATGTATATCATTCATGTACATTGTGTATTTTGAAAACGGTGTTTAAATTTGAACTTGTTTTTCTCGTAGAAATGAAGAAGAGATGTTAACATTGTTTATATCGTATGCGTCATGCATGGTGTGATTTTTTATTTTGAGTTCGTTCTTTCAATTTCTAATTATATAATTCGTTGGGGAACTATAGGGAGTTGTAGTGAAATGTTGATAATTTTTCTCGTCTTTTTTTTTAATTAAATTTTTTTCGATATTTTCAAATAGGAGATTAATATCAAGGATCAATGTGCAGAAATTGAGATAGAAATTAAGAAACGTCTTTTTAGACAGAAAACAAACAACGACATCACCGACAGAGGGGAGAATTTTGCCAGGTAGAATCTACAATTACATCAAAATCGTTTAATCTTGTCACACATATACAGGTAGATTGTATTTCCTGATTTATAAAGATGGTTAGTTTTGAATCCTTTTTTCTTCTTTGTAGCGAAGAAGCACATATTTTTAAACACAACCCCCTGAAAGAGCCCCTGCAAGATTTGGGAAGCACTGTTTTAATAAATTATTAAGGGTGACTTTGATTTTGTTCTAATTAATGTTTCTTTCCCTTTTTTATTCATTGGGGACGGGGGATTTAGTGATAAATTTTTGGTATTTGTTATGGTTGAAAATTTTCAATAATTTCAAATAGGTTGCAATTGAACCGAAGACATTAGGAAATATATATAAATCAGTACATGTAAAATGTGTGATGAAATAAGGCGGTTTCTTTCAATATAATGCTGAAGAAGAGGATAAGATTAAAATACTCAAATTTGATAATTTAGAAGCCTTTGGTGCGGTGCATATGTTCAAGTATCAGTGTATAGTAATATTTTTCGAGTTTTTTTGTTTTAAATGTTTTGGAGTTAATTTAATATGCGCTTTTAAAATTTGCTGAGGGAGAAACTGGAAATGCATAAATTTGATAATCCGTGGACTGACGGCATGGAGAAAGAAATGAAGACATACAAGGTACTATTGCAAAACAAATTACTGTCCATAAATCAGTGTTGGACAATTTCTGTGGATTGCTTGAATTTCACTGGTTCGTTGGGGCAGAAATTCGTGTATTCCCCTTTCCCTACAGAAAGAAATATGATTTTGTAACTAACATCCATTACCCCACGGAGGATGTTTATTCGTGGATGAAAAGTACTCACGAATCTAAACTATTTTCTTTTGATAAACAAGATAGGGAAAAAAGAATTACAATGTAGAGAAGAAAAATGCCACTGATCATTTTTTATAAAAAAATTAACTTTGACTACAAGTATACCCCTAACTATTTTGTAGAAAATAAAAGCAACGGATAAAGCAATCAACAAAATGACGAAGACAACTGTAGAGAAGGCCATCAAAAAGGAAACTAAAGATGACATTCGTATTCTAAGGTAATGCATCATGACGTGTGCTGATTTCTTATTTTAAATCTTTCAACTAAATATGAAGAATTTAATAATTTTTCTTTTTTATCTAAGTCAGTATGCTGAAATATCATGTTTCCATTACATTTTAAAATTCAGTTTGTTTTTCAAAACAAATAAATATACCGAATTTTATGTTCCTCTGTTATTATGCAAGACCGAAGCCAAGTCAACTGTGCTAGTTTTTTGATGGATTAAAATTAAAATAACAACAGTAGTGAAAGTAAAAAATGTCATTTATTGAAGTAAATGACGTAAAACAAAATATAAACATATTATAAGGGGGTCAGACAAGACTAGAACAAACTTTGAAAGAATACAAAAATCTTTGGTAACATATTATGCAATCTGACCCCCTAAAATTACATATATCATAAAGCAGGCACTGATATGCCTGTCATCAAAAAAGGGTGGGTTAAAAGAAAATAAACGCCAAACAAATAAATATGAACACTAATATAAGTACATATATAACAAATATAATATAAGACGGTGGAAGAAAGGGGGATGGATGGAGGGTTTTTCGATAAAAAATTTCCTTGTAAATTTGTGTGGCTTTCTCCTTTGGTAAAAAATAAAACAATGGTCACGTGATTAGGAGAAGCCACGCTGATTGGCTGTAAATTAAGACAATGGTGTCATAGATTAAAATTAGGTAATTGATCCTGATCTAAATAGTTTTAAACATGAAACAACTTTACAATTACCAAATAAAACATGATACCTCAGAAATAAATTATAACAAATAAAACAATTATAGTTAATATAACTCTGTCACATAAAGGATATTATTATTGTAATAATGATAACTTATTTATGTTCCTCTGTTATTATGCAAGACCGAAGCCAAGTCAGCTGAGCTAGTTTTTTGATGGATTAAAATTAAAATAACAACATTGAAAAAGCTTTTACGTTGTATGCAGAGAGAGCCCAGAACAAGACAAGAGAGAAAGGCAATCTAAAGTGCATTATGAAGAACAAATCCAAAAGGATCTGCAAACTATCCAGACGAAAGTATCTGAAGAAAATCAAGAGACTCTAAATCTTCAGCCATTGGCTACCACAGATGATGAGAGAAAGGTATTGTATACTTTTATTGTAGACTTTGACAACTTTCCTAGCATTTGTCATTGCGTTAGCACATGAAAGCAACAGCAGGGAATTACAAAAGATATTTTGCCTAATTTATATGAATTCAATTAAATCTAAATCTGGAATGTTTTTGATATGTGTCATTTTATAAATTTGAATGGTGGATGGCAATGGATACAAAATTAAAAAGTTATCATCTTGTACATTATGTTCTTTCTTCCATCTAGTAAATTTACAATTTCAAATATGACAGTTTTTGTTCAAAAGTAGACATATGCTGTGTGGGTGGCAAAAAATACACAATTAAAAAGAAATATATTATCTTGTACATTTTGTAAATTTAAAAGAAGATGTGCGCATTTGGCGTGTGATCTGCAGGAATCGTTTGTACGAAACATTTATGGTTTAAGGTCTTTGGCAACGCAGGGTTTCCGGAGAAAAAAGGTTTATACGTAGGTTTTTTCACTTATGAAAAAAAGTCATTGAGAGTGATCTCCCTATGGAATTCTCTAGGCGCTGAAAACAAATAAAGCATATGCTACAGACTGAGAGGTAAACAAAAGCACGTGTGTTTTTTATCGGATATATTCAACTCTACAGTAATAAAAGAAAAGCAGCGATGGGTTTATTTACATTGTGCTGAGGGGACAGACAGTCAACAGGTTGTCATTTAGAATAGGTACATGAATGCTGTTAAGTGCAATGATGTGACATAATTGTGCTGAAACTTCAAATTAAAAGTGGTGATAGCTAGGTCGACCGGATGAGAACGATTCTATAGCAGGCCCGTAGCATCGTTTTTGAAAGGGGGCCAGCCAGAGATTTTTTTTTACTTACCTGTAAAAGTTGACAAGCAGAAAAAAAGGAATTGCCAAAACTCGAATATCCTATTTCGTGGGTGGGGCGGGGTGGGGGGTTAGTGGCCAACTTTATTTCACTTCCAATTTTTTTTTGCATACAATACTACATTTCCTTAATATAACTTTACTGTGGTAAGAAGTGGGGGGGGGGACCAAACTTTCAATAAACATTTTCAATGGTAATGGTACGTATTGTTGGGAGAAAATTGTGGGGGGCAGCCCCCCCCCCCCCCC
>PRKT01000005.1:3620501-3666634 GCA_003671525.1 Saccostrea glomerata | reverse complement strand
TACTGTTGTCTATTTCTAAAATATAAGTCTAATTCCTTTTGTTTCATGAAAATTTTTTCAAAGTGCGTTAAATGTTTACATGGTGTAAAATTATGATGTACAGTCTTAACGCACTTTGAAAAAATTTTTCAAAGTGCGTTGATTTGGTCCCAAATTCAACGCACTTTGAAAAAATTTTTCAAAATGCGTTGACCTGGTCCCAAAAATTAACGCACTTTGAAAAATTTTTTCAAAGTGCGTAATTTTTCAAAGTGCGTTGTAACAATGCATGGAAGATTAAACAATAAAATGCTTTCTTTTTTTAGTATGAAAAGTTACAGAAAAAATTGATAACCTGTGTAAGTAATAACGGCTATGTTAATTCCAATGCTAACATGCATAGAAAGACATTTTTATATATTTACATTTCCAATAAATTTCCCTTATGATTCTTTACAAAATAAAATGCAGTTCATTTTCTCATGAACTACATTACATATGTAACATGAATAAGCATGAATATCTTCATTGTTACGTCATAATACCGCACTTGACGTCAAAAAATATAGTGCACACTGTTTTGCTTTAAAATGACAGTTGAATGGCGTAAATTTATGGCAAGTCATCAGGAAAATAATGTAAATATAAGAAATGAATTAAATTTTTGAAGATTCATGAGGGAAATGAACTACAAGCTTCACGCCGGCATATTTATCATGAAGCGCTAACGCGCTTCATGAAATATGCCGGCGTGAAGTTTCGTAGTTCATAACCTCATGAATCTTCAAAAATTAAATTCATTTCTTAATTATGTCTACATCTGCACAATTAATCTTCTAAAGAAGGATTCAGCAGATTAAACATTGTGTAATGATATGTACACCATTCTAAGTTCCATTGATGGAAGAGACACAATTCGATAAATCTGTTCAGGTGATACATGTATGCTGAATGTTATTTATCGAATGATAAATGGCAATGGTGTTCTTAGAAATTCAGCGGATGTCAATATTTGCTAATTTCAAAATTTTACTTGAATGAATTTCATCTCTATCTCAGGGAACTAAGATTTGAAAGACAAATTTTACTTTTGATTCTTTTGATTCATACTAAAGATTCTTTTGAAAACTTTCAGTTTTTTTTCAAAGATTACTTCAAAAACATTTCTAGATAATGAACATTGCGTTGACGTTGCGCACGATGTTGGTGTCAGTTTCTGTAAAGTCAAAATGACGCTATTTTACGTGAAGTTTTAGAAAATCAATTGGACGTTACTTTTGCTTACATTTTTTATGAAGGAAAAAAACCTAATAATGCCGCAAATTATATAATGCTATCAAAAAACCTAATAATGCCGCCAATTATATAATGCTATTATATAAATACGTGATTCAATTCTCGTTCCTTTTGATGCATATTGCGGGAGGAAAATATGCGCATGATTTGCCTCATAAAATAAAAAGCATGGTAGAAATAGCAAAACTTGTTCCACATCTCATTTTAAATTTACATGCTTTATATTTTTAAATCATTTAGATAAACTCAGAACAATTTCATATCATATCAGTTAACCCTAGAACTGTCCTTTGTTTTCAGTAAATTAATCTACGATTGTAGATATGTCGATGATTTATCATCGAATTATTTTTTTTCGTTCAAAGTCCTTATTCCCATTCCATCTTTAGCCCCCGCAATCACAAAGGCCCTTACATACTGAGTACTTTTCTCTTAAAGTAGATCTAAATTTTTAAAATAATTCAGTTTTACAAAAAGAGAGGAATCAAACCTGGGAATCGATCCCTCCCTTAGCTCTCCCTCATTTTTAGCTCTCCATGAAAAGAATTCTGGATGAAGTCTGAAGTGCAGATTAGAGGTTTCAGTTGTATTTATTTGAAAAATGTTTCAGTTTTCTCCTCTCCACTCCCTTTTTTATATGCGTTGCAACGTACATACATGTACGTGCCTAACTCACAGATCAATGGTCTTAGGTTTCCTACTCCTTTGGATACCTAGCAGTTGACTTTCTTTATCATGGGATTGTATGCCTTTTTTCAGACTTATAAATGGAAGCAAAGAGTGTTTTAAAGAGCGTCACCTCTATGATTTCATCAAGATTCAGATTTAAATAACTAATTGAGAGATTGTATAGAGACATTATCCTTTCCCTAAACTAGATTTTGTTAAGCAAGCAAATTCAAAGAATTGTGGTCCTCCGCTTTCGGTGTCTTTGTGGGTAAGATGTTATTTTTTATTATACCCGTACTTTCTAAAGAAAGTTCGGGTAAATTGTTGTTACTCATTTCCGTCCGTCCGTCCGTCTGTCAGACTTTTCTTCCGTGAACTCCTCCTACATTTTACACAGTAGCCTAATCATCTTTTGGGAGATGGTTGGTGGTGTCATGTAGATGTGCAGAAAGGTTTCGGAAGTTTGATTTTGCCCCGGGGGTCAAATGGGGGTCGAAAAATGACGGTTTTTTTTATGCAAAAAGCCCCGTCTTCCCTGAACTCCTCCTACATTTTACATAGTAGCCTAATCATCTTTAGGGAGATGGTTGGTGGTGTCATGTAGATACGCAGTAAGGTTTCAGAATTTTGATTTTGCCAAGAGGGGTCAAATGAGGGTCGAAAAATGACGTTTTTTATGCAAAAAGCCCCGTCTTCCCTGAACTCCTCCTACATTTTACACAGTAGCCTAATCATCTTTATGGAGATGGATGATGTTGTCATGTAGATGTGCAGTAAGGTTTCGGAATTTTGATTTTGCCCCGGGGGGGTCAAATTGGGGTCGAAAAATGACGGTTTTTTATGCAAAAAGCCCCGTCTTCCCTGAACTCCTCCTTAATTTTACTCAGAAGCCTTATCATCTTTTGGGAGAATTAAATATTTTGAAAATTAGGTAAAACATCAACGTCAAGGGGAAAAAAGCATTGCATGCTGGGAAACATCTTGAATTCTTATGAGTAATTAATGTACATGTCGAATGTGAGAGTCATATCTCTTCTCAATCAAAAGTTATAAGCAAATGCAACATTTTTGAAAAGTAGGTTAGGCTTCAAGGTCAAGATCACAGAGTCAAAAGTCATGATTTATTTGGAAAGGTCTTTTCACAGGTAATATTATACATGCATGTAATGATGTATAATATGAATGCCCTAAATTTTGTCTTTCAAAATGATGAATTTAAAACAATTTAATTTTTTTGCAAGTAGATCAAACTTCTAAGTCACATGTAAAAAAAAATCATGCCATTCTCACAGGTAAATACTAATACATAAGTTTAATATGAATGCCTTGTCTCTTCTCATTCAATAGATATGACCGTGATGACCAAGTTTAAATTTATTGAGACAGATGGACAGACTGACATACAAATGTACATATTTCTATGTGAATTTGGTAAAATTGGCTTAGCGGTTCAAGAAAGGTAAAAATGTAAAAAGATTTCAGACAAACAGATGGACGACAAACGTTATATGATATGGAAACGAGAAAAGCTCATATGAGTGCTTTGAAAGGGTTACAATGGTTACAGTATTTGAAAAGCTGTTTTTTTTTCATGCAGAGATATGACCAACATATTCATGTTTTATATTTTCTTTAGTAATTTTTTGGTTTGTTGTGAAAACATCTCTCTCAGGAATTTTTCCCTCATATGGAGAAATCACCAAATGATAATAAAGACAAGATGTGTTTGTGAAACACTGATGCCCCCGTATGGAAGCCTATGGCTTTGAAGTATCTCAAATATATGTCAAACTCAAAGGTCAAGGTCAAAGGGTTCAAAATGTTGGTATCAGAAGAAAGTCTTGTCACAAGGAATACACATGTGAAATAAGAAATCCCTAGTACCTCCTGTTCAAAAGTTAATTGCCAAGGTTAAAGTTTTTTTCAGTGGTTCAAACTCTAGGGTCAAGGACAAACATATTTATACCTGTTCACAGTTCACAATGAATACGAATGTTAAGCATGAAATCCCTAGCACCTACTGATCAAAATTTAGGTTAAGTTTAAAGTTGGGTATTTTTCTTGTAAAAATGTGTAAAAATCCAAGGTCAAGTGATCAAGAGGTAAAAAATCATGGTACCCTAATAAAAGGTCTTGTCACAAGGAATTAACCTATGAATGTGGAAGCCATGTGTATAGCCCATCCCGCTTAAAACTTATGGGCAAGGTTAAAGTTTCTGCAGACAAATAGACAGATATAATATAAACACAAGAAACAAAATATGTATAATTAGTCAAATGGGAAGAATCTACTATTTTGGAGTCACAAAACCGATTGTAATTTCAGGGAAAGGGAGTGGCAAGGGAGAATGGATCCCCCTACCCTTGGAATTTGCTTTGTTATTTAAACAAGACTATAACGGAAGAAAATAAGAAATGACTTTGGACATCCTCCCCCTAACTTAGAAAACATTGACCCCATGACCCCACTATCATTGTTTTTATTTTGTTTGTTTTCAGTTTTTTTTCCTACTGCTTGTCAGGAAATTCTGGGCTGGCATTTTTTGACTGAGATGTGAACCCCACTTCCGAAAACATTCTGGATCTGCACCAGTATTGGCAGTAACTGAATGTCACATTGACAACGGGAGATAACTTCACAATAAAAACATGATGAAATATTCGTTTAGTTGGCAAGCGATGATCTTTGACCCTTTTTGAACTTTAACCTAATCATTTGCATTTTGGTTTATTTACCCCCATTATACTTAAACTTGCACTTACCGACTAACATAGGTCCTGTCAACTTCATGAAATATATTAATCCAATTATAACACAAAATGAATTAATCCAATGCACACCAAGCTGCAGCACGTGCTAATGCAATCCCATTCGGCAAACCTTGGTCGATTCCGTCGCCTTCTCAGATGAAGTTGGAATCGGCCGAGGTGTGCTGAATGGCGCTTAATCTAAAAATATGAAAAAAATATGATAATAGGTGATGCAACTCAATGTGATGTAGAAAATTTCCAAAAGGTGTTTACATGTAAACATGTATAGTACAAGAACAAATTTTAAATTAACTTAGAACAAACAATGCTTTAACAAAACTTTTCCATCAGCTAGCCTATTTCCAAAAAAAGTACGTGCCGTGTGTTTTTGGCGTCGAGGGGGGGGGGGGGCATTAGTAAATTTAAAAAGGTCCTATTATGAGCAAACCATTCATCAAAATCTAATTTACATCATTAATCCAATTCAAACTGGTAATGTATTAAGCATGTAAAAGAGATTCTGAGTCATAGGTCATATGGTCACAGAGTCTGAGAATTTCATACTCAATTTGACGAATACATGTTCTGTGTGAATTATAGAATTATTTGGACTTTTTCCTTGGAAAGCCGCCCAATATGTAGGAGTGTGTATTTAGAGGCAAACACCTTAGTGCGGGTATTACTGTCTCATGACAGCATCTTGTTACATATTGTGTCTAATATGAACACCCTATCATATGTTAACATCTAGAAATTATTATTGAAGTTGTTTATTTTAAAAAATAAGGTCAATCGTGAAGGTCAAAGTCAAGGGTTAAGAAATCATAGCATGCTCCGAATTATCTTGTCACAGGTAATGCACATGTCAAATATGAAAGCCCTATCTATTCTCAATATAAGGAACAAGATGTGTTTGTGAAACACTGATGACCCCGTAAGGCAACATAACGAAGATTAAACGTTTCTTAAGTGCATGCAAATTAAATATATTATTACCCAAAATAGGGTTTTTCTCACAGGAAATACGATTGTGAAATACAAAATCCCTAGCACCACCTGTTCAAAATTATAGTAGAGAAATTATTTGAAAGGTAGGTCAAACTACAAGGTTAAAGGGTCTCAGTTGGTGGTTTCTTAAGAAAGGTTTTGTCACAAGTAATACATATGTGAAGGATGAAAACCCTTACCCTAACCATTCAAAAGTTTTGGCCAAGGTTAAAGTTTTTTAAACGTAGGTCAACTCCAGAGTCAAGGTCAAAGGGTTAAAGTTCTTGGTATCCAATGAAAGGTCTTCTCACACGGATTACATATGTAAAGTATAAAAGCCCTAACCCTTACGATTCAAATCCTTATTTGGCGGTACCCAAAGAAAGGTCTTGTCACAAGGATTACGAATGTGAAATATGAAAGTCATAGCTCCAGTAAATCAAAAGTTATGGGCAAGGTTAAAATTTTTGTGACGGACGGATGGACAGACGAATGAAATTTAATGTCCCCTCGCTTTAGAGAAAGCGGGGGAAAATACATGGTTATACTTAGTACCATTTTGGTGAGTTTAAATGATTTAAGAAGCATTAAAAAAATTAAGAAAAAACGAAACATTACTAAATAAATTACCCTGGTATGAAAAAAGGAAGGACCCATTGCTTATAACCAAATATTTTAATGAAAAGCAAATATTTTTTATGAAAAGATATAAGGTAATATACCCGATCTCGCCGTAACCTGTTTCCAAATGTTGGCAATTTCAAATGTAAATTTATACGCCTATTTTTTGATTAAAGCAAAATAAGACCCATCTTTGTTTTATTTAATACAATGCTAAATAATGACAAAGAGAACTAATTTTCAAATTATGTAGAGAAAATCTGATACTTAATCTAAATCATAACCTCCGACAACCAATAACCCTTATTCAATATTGGACTATTCAATGTAAACTCGCCATTTAGAACAGTTCATACATGTACCAGTATTATTAGAGTTGACACACTTTACTGGAGTTTTATGAAGAGACACTTTTACAATCTCCGACTGACTTTTACAATTTAAACACAGACAAACTCCAATTACTAAAATATAAAAGACAGCTGTCGAATGTAAAAGTAAGTCTCTTCATAAAACTCCACTGTCAGGTAATTAAAATTCAAAATCATATCTTTACACAAATTTTGGTTGTTGTGACTTTTATGCGCCCGAATTTATTCGGGGCGTATATTGTTTTTTGTCCTGTCTGTCTGTTTGTCTGTTTATCTGTTTGTCTGTTTATCTGTTTGTCTGTCTGTTGTCAACTTTAACCTTCGCAATAACTTTTGAACCGTGAGAGTTAGAGACTTCAAATTTGGTATGCACACTCCACTGATTAAGCACTTTCAACTGACACCAAAGTAAATGACCTTGTACCTTGACTGTGACCTATATGCTAAAAATAGCTTTTTCGAACTTTCGCCATAACTTGACACACGAGAGATAGAGACTTTATATATGGTATGCTTACTCCACTAATTAAGCACTTTCAACTGACACCAAGGTCAATGACCTTGTGACTTTGACTGTGACATATTTGCTAAAAATTGCTTTTTAGAACTTTGTTGCCGCCGGGCGCATAGTGGTTCACAAACACATCTTGTTTTCTCGTGTTTTTATTCGAAATCTGAACGGTTCTTTTGTACAGATTCTGATAAGGATATGCATTATACCGATACCGTGTACTAGTACATGTATACACTGCATACACTGCACATTTTTGCTTTAATATATTAATACAACTTTCAAAACTCAGGCTCATCAGCAATAACAGTAAGTATTTTGGAGATAAAAACCCTGTAACGCTTTAAATTACATTTTATGCATTGGACGTAATAAACTAAAAACGCCACATTTTTTCATCTTTGATATAACATATTGTCATTTTTGTTGTCCCCCGCTTTCGCTACAGCGAGGGGACATTAAATCTCATTCGTTTGTCCGTCTGTCTAGCTGTCCGTCAGTCTGTAAGTCTGTCCGTCCGTCACAAAAACATTTTCCTTGCCCATAACTTTTGATGAAGTGGAGTTATGACTTTCATATTTCACATGTATATTTCTTGTGACAAGACCTTTCTTTGTGTCCGCCAAATTTGACCTCGACCTTTAAGTTTAACACACTTTTACACAAAAATTCCAAACTTTTACTTTGGTCATAATTTTTAAACGGTAGATGCTAGGACATTGAGATTTCACACATGTAATTTTTGTAGCAAGACATTTCATTGAGTACGTAGCAAGACATTTCATTGAGTACCAGTAACTTTGACATTTTATCCTTGACCTTGGAAATTTTCGTACTTACGAAAAAAACTTTAACATTGTCCATAACGTTTGAACGGTTAGAGATAGGGCTTCCATACTTCAGATATTTAATCCGTGTTACAGGGGTCTTTCATTAGATATCAAGAACTTTGATCTTGGAGATTGGCGTTCTTTTTAAAAACTTTTACCTTGACCATAACTTTAAAACGGTAGATACTAGAACTTTGATATTTCTCATATGTATTTTTTTGTGGCAAGACCTTTCATTGGAGGCCAACGACTTTGTTTTTTTGACCTTGGCCTTGGAGATTTTCATGTTTATGAGAAAACTTTGACTTTAACCTTGAGTACGAACTAGAGCTTTCATACTTCATATATGTAATCCATGTGAGAAAGACCTTTCATTGAATGCCAAGAACTATGATCTTTTGACATTGACCTTGCACTTTAACCTACTTTAAAAAAAATAAACCCTGACCAGAACTTTTGAAGGGTAAGGGCTAGGGCTTTCATACTTCACATATTTAATTCTTATGGCTAGACCTTTCATTTGATATAAAAAATTTTGACCTTGATCTTGGAGTTTGACCTACTTTTTAAAAACTTTAACCTTGGTCATAACTTTCGAATAAGTGGTGCTAGGACTTTCATATTTCACAATCGAATTTCTTGTGAGAAGACCCTAGATCGGGTAATAATATATTTAATTTGCACTTAAGAAATGTTCAATTTTCGCTATGTTGCCATACGGGGTCATCTGTGTTTAACAAACACATCTTTTTCCTTATACCGGGGGTAATGAGAAGAGATAAATGCTGTCATATTTGACATGTACGTTACCTGTGACATAATATTTCCGAGCCTGCTATGATTTCTGACCACTTGACCTTGACCTTCACGATTGACCCTATTTTAAAAAAAAATCAACGTAAATGATAATTTCTAAATAAATGACATATGAAAGAATGTTCATATTTGACACACCATGTCATAAAAAATTACATTATACCCACAAAGACATCGAAAACGGGGGACCACAATTCTTTTTACTTTACTTGTTCGTTAAGATTTTGTCACCATTCTATTGAAATTAATTTGGAATATACCAATAACTTTTTGAAGCGATGTACATTTCATAACAATCCTCGAATTTTCATTATCATGTATATTTTTAATTACTACACATATGATTAAATTGATATATTTAAATACATTTGCATTATATCTTTCTTACATGAACCTATTGAAGAGAAAATATGTTCAATTCTGTGTGAACTTTATTTGGGGGACAGAGGTCATAGCGCGACCGAATCGCTCGGCGGGGTGATATTTTGTTTACATATATTTCTGTCTGTTTTCAAAACTACCAAGTTAAAAGCGATGAAAAAGGTAAAATAAATGACACAAATAGATAATTTCTTTCAACAGATGGTCAATAGATCTTCCTTTGGCGTGAAGAATGTTTTAAATTCTATAATTACAGCCTATAATCGGACTTTCTTTTCAACTCGAAATTCCTTTGAAGTTATATTAACTAAAACAGAGGATATCACCGCTTTGACTTCAAATATATTAAAAACTCATAAAATAGTAAGATTATTCTCAGTGGGGATCATTGTTCTTACATTATAAACTGGACTGCTGAACATCATTGACTTATTCAAATGTTGGAGCGACACGAACTTTCATACCAAACAACTTCTAGACCCCCTAGGTTATTGCGCGTCACAACATAGCAATACAGCGGACCGTTCTTGTAATAAATTCAGTTTTACTCGGAATTTATTCGTCTCAAATGTAAATATAAGTAACAAACAGCAATGTTAAAAAGTTCACTGGGAAATGAACTTTTAGTTGGTACGTGATCAAATCTACTGAGAAGCCCTTCGGGTGACCAACTAAAAGTTCATTTACCAGTGAACTTTTTAACATTGTTGTTTATTTCTTAAGTCAACACATTTATACAATTATAGTCAGATTATTATTTTAAGACAATGTGTGACATTCATTGTTGACATTGTAAAAAGCCTCTAAAACAAATACTTCTTTATTTTTATAGAATCAATTCATTTTCATATCTGAATAAAGTTTTCATATTGTATTAAATTTTGCTTGGTCCCAAATATGAAAAAAAAATTTAATGAAAGTAATTGATGAAGTGTAGCATTTAAATGTGACATTTTTGCCGACAAATTGAATTGTGACATGTAGCAACATGTAGTGCATATATTTGACACGGCAATTATTATTCTTTAAAATTAAAGATACCGTAAGTTAATATTCTGTCTAGAGATCTTGTCTTTAATAACATGGCAACATTTTGTACAATTTAAAATAATTTTCAACATTAATTTTTCACCCAGCATTACAAAATTTGTCATTCGGCTTAATATCGACACAAAATATCAGTATAATGTAAAATATAGTTCATTGCACACAAAAAGGATCACTGAGATGCAATTTTGAAATTGATTTAGCTCATGAAATTATTTTTATGACCCGCCATGAATATGGCCGGGGCATTTAGTGTTTGTCATATCCGTCTTCGCTCTGTTCAAAGCTCAATTTCAAAGAAACTGTCCAAGTTATTTTCATCAAACTTCATATGCTGATAAATATTGATGAGAGCTTTGCAACTGCGTCAGCAATTTTGACCTTGACCTTTCCTTTGACCCTGACCTCACTTTTCTTATATTACTGTTTATCTCAGTTTTAACCATACCATTTAAGATGGTGTTATCAAACTTCATATGTTGATACGTACTGACTAAAAAATTTACAACTGCATCACAATTTTCCACCTTGACCTTGACCTTTTCCTTTGACCTTGACCTCACTTTTCTTTACTTAGTGTTTAACTCAGTTTTAAAGAGGCCATTCAAGATAGTATTATCAAACTTCTTGTGCTGATACATACTGAAGAGAGCTTCTCAACTGCATCAATATTTTTGACCTCGACCTTTCCTTTGACTTTGACCACACTTTTCTAAAATAAGTGTTCAGCTCAGTTTTTAAGAAACCATCCAAGATATTTTCATCAAACTTCATATGCTGATATATACTGATGAGATCTATTCAACTGCATCAACATGTTTGACCTTGACACTTCCTTTGACCTTGACCTAACTTTTCTAAATTAATATCATACTTTTTATGCTGATACATACTGATGTAAGCAATTCAATTGCATCAACATTTTTTACCTTGACCTTTCATTTGACCTTGACCTTCAAATTTTGTTTAAGTCAGTTCTGAAGAAATCATTCAAGATTTTTTTCATCAAACTTTATATGTTGATTCATATTGATAGATATGCAACTGCATCAACATGTTTGACCTTGACCTTTCCTTTGACCTTGACCTAACATTACTAAATTATTGTCAATCTTCATATGCTGATACATAATTGATGTAAGCATTTCAACTATATCAACATTTTTTACCTTGACCTTTCATTTGTCCTTAACCTCACTTTATCAAATTGGTGTAAATTCAGTTTTGAGAAACCATTTATAATAATTTTTCAGGTTCATATGCTGATACATACTGATGAGAGCTTTTCAACTTCATCGACATCTTTTGACCTTGACATTTTTTACCTTGACCTCACTTTAAAAGAAATTAGTGTCAAACTTCATACGATGATAAATACTGCCGAAGCAATTCAAATGCATGACTTTTCAAGATATTCTGATCAAATTTCATATACTTATACAAATTTTTTATGTTACATTACTAATATACCCTTGGCGGGGCATTCATGTCCTATGGACAAATTTCTACTCCTAAGTTACCGATGACATTTCATGTTCCTTCCATATTTCCTCGGATAACGCTTATCTACATGTACATCTCAGTCTTGCATCTTTAACAAAGCGTTCACAGCATTCGGATTGAAAATCACAATTCTAAGAATTCACATCATTTACATCATATTTTGATTTTTGCTGAATTTTATGTGTGTATTGTTTGTTAAAAGGAATTATCAACATTTTGTTATTGCGTGTGTGACGCTCCTGTTACCGGTCTACATGCGTTTTTGACGTATTTGACGAATTAATATATTTGATAAATGTAATTATTTGATTAATTCTTTTGTTCAAATGTATTTAGTATACAATTACCGACCGAATGATATATAGTTTTCATATAGTGAATTGTTTTAAATTTATGATTTTTTTTTTACTTTTTGACACCAACACCGTGTACGACGTCGTTGTAGTTTTTTTTTTGTTTGGGAATTGTCATTAAATATCCAATGTGTCTCTTGACGAATTAATATATTTGATAAATGTAATTATTTGATTAATTCTTTTGTTCAAATGTATTTAGTATACAATTACCGACCGAATGATATATAGTTTTCATATAGTGAATTGTTTTAAATTTATGATTTTTTTTTTACTTTTTGACACCAACACCGTGTACGACGTCGTTGTAGTTTTTTTTTTTGTTTGGGAATTGTCATTAAAAATCCAATGTGTCTCCAGAGTTTCTTGTTTTTTACCTCTTATTCAAGCAGAAAAAATATTTTCATATGCTTATTTTACAATGTCTGTTATCGGCATAAACGTTTTAAAATTCATACCCCTTGACTTACAATGTAATATTGCAAGGATTGTTTGAATTTCAGTTTATACCCCCCCTTTTTCCATTGAAAACTTATATAACACTTTAACCTGAGACCCTCAAAATTCTTTTAATCTCATTTTGCTGCAGAACTGTACCTCTCCGAAAAAGATGTGTTGACAGACCGGAGAGCTGCAGTGCCACCCATTGAAGAAGTGTATATTCATTGTACTAAAAAAGTTCACTGTTTCTCGATTTATTTCGTCGTGTTTTCCAAACTGCCATCTCAAAATAATACTTACCGTGACACGTGTTCTTAACTTATACTATTTCAACAATAAAACATAAGATTCCTTATGTCCGTTATAAATAACTCTAAAATGGAGACCATTGAAAATTCTGCTTTTTTACATTGTTACTTTGGTCGAGAAGCTAAGTTGGTCCAACTCGCTTCATGTGGATATTATATGAAAGTAGTTATCAAGATATGTATGCTACTTACGCGTTCGTCGTAACAGCCAAACACATAACGAATGCTCGTATCAACAATACGAATACCAGCAAAGCATACCTGATAAATATTCATGTTATTAACAAAGGAATGATATCACAGCAATGTTTTGAATATAGATACAGCTACGCAGAGGACTATCTTTACGGCGGATATTCCCTGCTTCTTCACATTTTAGGTTTATATCATGCAAAATTTTTCCTAACATAGGAACTGATTGGCAACCTTTTAGTAAACGTTAACCTTTTTATTTTTATTAATTCTTTAAATTTATGTCACTATCGCCATTTTGCACGAGAAAGGTTAAAACAATAAAGACCACAATGACTGGTGCACCTTGCATAGCATTTTGAAAGATATACTGTAGTCATTGTGCAAAATTTTTTTTCATGAAATAAAATGTCCCATAATCACACTGTTAGTGCTACATCCAAGATATTCCATTTGTTTCAGATCAAATATTTGCTACTAAATAACCGACCGAATATGAATTAAAATGAGTAAACAACTGTATGTAAAAATAAATTATTTAAACAATACCTTATTTTTCAAGACAAAACTAAATATTAAAGAATTATGTGTGCGCGCACGCACAAACTCTCTCTGGATATTTCATTGAATTTTATAGCCAAAAAAAAAATAAATAAATAAAAAAAAATAAACGTAATTGATGGACGTCCATCAGCATATCCACTAGACCATTTCGGACACAATAGTCATCCATTGTTATTAATGTACACATTTTGCATTTTGTATGGATAATAATTTTTATTCAATTTTTGCGTTTTCAGAATGTGCCACTTTGAAACAAAAATCGGAAATGGCAGTTTTGGATCGAGGAAATTCCTGCCTTTTGTGCATATATCAAAATTATTCTGTTTCAAAGAGGCAATATTTTCAGAATAATGGGGATTCCCTATTTAAAAAACGGAAAATCTGATATATTTGTTGTGAAACTAATTTAAACTTCATTTTATAGAAAATTAGAAGTCAATACGCATTTTCCGAATATTGTTCCTCTTTGTTCTTTTTATACTGTTGCATTTGAGAAAAATTAATATAAGTTTTTGTAACATAAAATTCTTCTTGAATCTGCTACACATTTAGGGAAAAAAACAAAAGAACTGCAGCATCCTCTTTTTATTCTAATTTTTGCATGCAACTATAATCACTGATATGTGTGTCCTAATGGAATAGTATTTTTAACAAAAATCAGTTGATGTAATTTGTGCAAAATCTTATGCGTGAAAAGAAAACACTTGCTGTGGCCTTCAACTCAACATTTAGTATATCGACGACGTATTGTCAATAAACAATCGTTATTTCCATTACTATGTCGATATATCCTGGTGAGCTTGAGATAAAAGATACCACAGAGTCTGACACATCTGTTTCATACTGGGATATTTTACTTGAAAAATACATTAATTTTAATCTTACAGCCAAGCTCTATGATAAACGTGATGACTTTAACTTTTCTATCGTCAACTTCCCTTACTTATACAGCAATATACCTTCATCACTTGCATACAGCGTTTATATATCTCAGTTGATTCGATACGCAAGATCATGCTCTAAGTATGAACAATTTCTAAAACGAGGTAAATTATTGACAAACAAGATAATAAAACAAGAATATCAGCAGTCTAGTTTAAAGTCATCATTTCGTAGGTTCTTTGGTCGATACAACGACCTTGTCAGCAAATACATTTTATCATTGAATCATTAATGCTGACGTTTTCCATACTAATTGTTAGTCAATTATTTAAACACTGAATTAACGACAGTTTTTTTCCGTTATTTCCCGATCATGACAAGGAGCACATGGTGTGACCGGTCAATAGGGGATGTTCACTCATCCATGGCACCTGATCCCATCTCTGATGTTTTAGAGGTCTGTGTTTGCTCTGCTCCTATTTTGTATTGTTTTATGGACTTTGAATTTAAATGCTGTTTGTTATATCTCCATATCCTTCATGTATAATTTGAAAGATATAGATCTTTCATTTGGGTAGCGGAATCATGTTTACATCCAATACCCATTGAATTTTTACCCCGCCCCACTCTTTAAAGCCCTTAAAATATACGGGCGCAAGCAGGTATATTTTTCATTCTCTATTCTATAACCTGCTTATGGAAAGAAAAGTCTTTTTTCCTTAAGCATCAGGTTGAAAGTGAATCAAATCTGCAATATATTAAAATTTTCCAGTCAGTAGCTTTACTTTAATTCATTGTAACAAAGTGTAAAACAAAATGAATGTATCCGACTGCGTTATATATTTTACAAATATTAAGTCTCTAAAAAATAATGTTGCTTTTACATCAAAAGATAGGTTCACTTTGTCCATAAAATGAGCTTGTTTATATAATACCAATTACTTGAATAAGTTACAATGTCCCATTCTGAACACCTTTTGAAAGTAAAGACAAATGTGTCTTGGAGATTCCACATATGCAATTGCGCCAATTGCAATATGTATGCTGTAGGAGGGTAAAATTAAATGAATCTTTCACTGAAACGAAGAATTATTGATTTTTCAGCAATTCAAAGGGCCAAAAAAGGCCATTTGTGAATCTTTATCTTTGAATCCATTCCCCCTTTCCAAGATTCCATGGAAAGTTAGAAATGAAATAGCTTATATCTAAAACAATGACCGAATCTTTTGTACAATAGGCTGTTTTTATGTAAGTGTAGGATGCAGCTGTAAACTTTGTTTTCATCAGTGTTTACCTTTAAAATACTCCATATTTCAAAAATATATGTCTGACAGGTGCAAACTATATGCGATGCAACGTTGAATAACATTTAAACTTGCCTCGTTAGGAGGACACACATCAGTTGAAGAACACGATGCCACGTCACTTTGTACTCCGTCGCAAACAACACAGGTTGAATTTGCATAAATAACAGCTATATTTATTAAAAAGAAAAATTAATTTTACATAGTTATCAAAAGTGGAAATTATGGAAGTAAATTTCTACGCTAATTTGAAATTAAATATAAGTAAGCTAGTCCGCTTCCTAAACCAAATTTCAAATATTATTTGATAGAAATTTGATACAATAAGTATTGTGATATCTCAATTGTAATCAAACTACTTACGACCTACACCGCAAAGTTTGGCATTACATGGCCCATTATGGTCAGGAGCATCACTGCAGCAACTAGTGCAGACCACTAATCGCCGTCTCCGTCTACCCTGACTACTACACACCTGTAAATAACTCAACATTATTTTGTTCTTCTTGACAAATAGCTAGCTTTTAATATGTAAAAAATATATTTCTTTATTCAGATTTATGAACAATTAATTCTTTTAAGACTGCCCAGTCTATGAGGAAAAAGGCATGATTAAGGTGATCCTTTCAAAAGGCTGTAAAGGGCGTTAGAACGTTACAAGAGGCCCACGGGCCTTATAGGTCACCTTAGTAACATGTAACAACTTTCCTACAACTGAATTTGGTTTGACTATTTTAAACCAAATGCCAGATTCACAATTTTGAAAGAGGTACCATTGTTTATCATAACTATACACTTAGCATGCTTATTTTCGTTACTTAATACCCAAAGGCAGATCAGAGTAACAGAGAGGAAATGCTTTTCCACTTTATAACCACCAGTTGTGCACACCAACCAAGAGGAACTACTGATCCTGGGGCCACATATTTCAAAATTTTGGAAATTTTATAAATTTCATTTCATCAGAAATGGGTGATTAATATCAAAGAGCAGATTTCAAAGTATTACTTTTTTCAGACTTATATCTTACCCCCTCTCCTGTCTGCATTACCCCTAATGCAGGGGCCCTGAAATTAACCATTTCGGAAGAGGCACCTTTCTTCATCATAAATATATACTTAGATCATTGGCATTATACCGAGGAGCAAAGGTAAAGTCTTCAAAAGAATCTATGCGTTTTCACAATATAATTCATTATAGAGCCCCATCCTAACACCAGAACCCCTGACCCAGGGGTCATGAAATTCACAAATTGGGAAGAAGCATCCTACCGCATCGTAACTAATATACATAGTTTATTGGTTTAATACCCAGGAGCATAGGAGAAAATTTTAAAAGAATTTATGCATTTTCAATATATAATCAACAGAGCCGCTCCCTAACACTAGAATCCCTGACTCTGGGGCCATGAAATTTAAAATTTTGGAAGAGGCAGACTTATTCAATATAACCATGTACTTGGTTAGACAATAGTTTATTTCATATCCAGGAGCAGAGAAGAAGAATTTTTAAAGAATTAATGTATTTTCACAATATAAACAATTAAAGAGCCCCGCCCTAACACCAGAACCCCTCACTCATGGGCTATGAAATTCACAATTTTAGAAGAAGCATTCTCGGTCATCATAACTATGTACTTCGTTTGTTTGTTTAATACCCAGGAGCAGAGAAGAAGATTTTCAAAGAATTAATTCACTATATAACCAAAAGAGCCCCGCCCTAACACCAGAACCCCTGACCCAGGGGTCATGAATTTCACAAATTGGAGAGAAGCATCCTTCCTTATCATAACTATGTACATAGTTCGTTGGTTAGATATCTAAGCGCAAAGGAGAAGATTTTTAAAGAATTTATGCATTTTCACTATATAATCAATAGAGCCCCGCACTAACACAAGAACCCCTGACCCTGGGGCCATGAAATTCACAATTTTGGAAGAGACAATCTTATTAAACATGACAATGTACTTGGTTAGCTTATTTAATTCCCAGGAGCAGAGAAGAAGATTTTCAAAGAAATAATGCATTTTCACTATACAGTCTATTTTGCCCCGCCCTAGCCCTAGCACCCCTTGACCCAGGGGCCATGAATTTCACAATTTTGATAGAGGACTCATTGCTGATTACAATCATGCCAACACTTTGACTGCTTGATGTCCAGAAGCATAGAAGAAGATTTTTAAAGATTGCACTAATTTTAGTGGTTTTTGGATCCACCCCTCAGGCCCCAGGGGGGCAGGGACCATGAATTAACAGTTTTTGTTCCCCTTTACCCATAAATGCTTTGTGCCAAAATTGGTTGAAATTGTTTGAGCTGTCTCAGAGAAGAAGCTGAAAATGTTCAAATGTTAACGCACGACGCACGACGGACGACGCATGACGACGGACAACAACGGATGGCAATAGGTCACCTGAGTTTACTCAGGTGACCTAATAATAAAAGCGAAAAAACGCGAAGCAAAAAGGTACATCGAATTATAAATTAATAATAGTTATTACAATTCATATTCGATTAGATATATCTCAGTGAACTTGAAATTAAAGACGCTATAGAGCATTCTAAAATAATTTGCTTCATATTTGGCTGTCTTACTGGCGATAGATGGTATTAAAGGGACACGGGCACAGTTTCAAATAAAATTTTTAAAATCAATTTCAATGCTTACAATTTCTAACCAAGTTAATCTAACGATCAGCAAAAATTTGAACACCATTTGTTTATTTACATTTACAAAGGAGATGTAGAACTGAAAATTCTTCATAATGTAAACAAGACTAATCTACAACTTTATTTAATTGCATTAAATAAAACTACCTACAAGGGCTGACCCAAAAGTAATGTCACAGTGTCCATATCTTATATATTTGGCGTCATATTATCAAATAATATATACCAAAAGATGCATTGAAATAAATCTGATCGAAAAAACGGCTCTTACGTCTATAAAGCACGCCTGTTTTGAAGGGCGCTTAATTCACATATAAAGATTAACGAAATAAACAATCATGAAGAGGGAAAATTGGAGAATGTAAATATAAGCATTGAATTCATATTTTTGAAAGTCGTCGGTCGTATAACACACCTAGCCGTACCGACAAATTATCAAACCGCGCTACATGTAACTCACGTGATCCCACCTCTAAGTAATAGCAAGATCATATGAAGAGAAATCTTCGTCATGAGGAAAGGGCGGAGCGAAGATCATACAATCTTACTGACTTAGAACAGAACCTCAGCCAATCAAATGAATGGATTAAAAATAAACTCCTCCCACGGCTGTGTCATATATGAGGCTCAACTTGACCGCTTATATAGAACACACGCGGTTTCAGAATGGACTCCCCACTCATTCAGATAAGCACGGGATTATATGAAATGACTTGATTTATTAGGGGGAAATGGTATGGTGAATATATTAAAGTTTCTGAAATAATGAATACCCATGTAACAAGACTCGTAATATCTATATTTTTGAAAAATGATTGTGTTAAGAATACAAGGCCCTAGCTATAGTCAGCAGGAGTGGGTATCGCCGTCTAGTGTCAAATAAAATTTGATGTAAATTGTGATTAAACCTGTCTTCAAAGACAAGGTTCGTCTCTGATATACATGACGATGTATATCAGGGTCAGGTGTGTTACATGTATAGGTCCGACGCAATCCAAAAATATGAATTTAATGCTAACAAAAAAACTTTACATGGCCTAGATACCATGTTTTTAAAACATAATCCTCCTTCGTATTCATGTTCTTCTTCGCCCTATAACTATAGTCCTGTTGGACACGTTATTACAGGTGACGTAAATATAGTTAATAACTAGAGCCGAGCTCGTTGCAAAGCAACGAGTAGGTCTTCCGTTGGAGCTGTGGACTGGAAGTACCGACCTTGGGTCAAGGTCACTGCAATGTCTTATGTGAACAACCTCTCTTCTCAGCATGAGCCTCCAGTGAATATTAATTACAAAGTTATGCTTAAACATTTTTCTCTGTTACTGACCTTGATTTGCCAGAAAGACCTTTGACTAGGGTCATGACACAACCCTCCAATCATATGTAATCTATGTTTCAAATAAGAGCCTCCAATGATTTTCATTTACTAGTTCATAACGTGGAATAAAAATTCTTCTGTCAGTGACCTTGATTTGAACAGAATAACCTTGGCTCTTTCTCAAAATAAACCCTAAATCTGAAACAACTTTTAGTGATTAGAAATTAATAACCCTGACAGGAATTTTATAACTTTTCTGTCTTTGGCCCTGAATTTCTTAAAATGATCTTATTTTAGTCATCTGAAACCGGCGGACTATAAGCATTCTGTATCAAGTATGAACTTAAACAAATATAGTCCAGATTGAAATGATACTATTTTTTGAGTCAAAATAAAAAAAAACAAACCTTTTGTCACAAGCTATCTCTATATCAAGTATGAGCTTACAGATATTCTCGATTACATATAAATGATTGCAACAAAACATTAATTCTTTCTCCAGTGACCTTGAATTTGCCGTAATATTGTCTTGAATAAATACAATGATACATCCTAGGATCATTTGAAATCTTTGTATCGATTACGAACTTCCGGTTTCTTTATGTTATTACTTATAGCCTGGTCCTCTGGGAAACTTTGAGGGACAGACAGACATATGGACAGTGAAACAGACAGTTTAATTTCCATCCCATCCACACTAACCCCCAAAATACACAATCACTTTGCAAGGGAAAACTCTAGTCATGATTTGAAAAAAAGTAATCTTAATTATATCAGGAAGCTTTAATAAATATGGTTTCTCATTCTTGCCCTGTAATTCGTAAGAATAATATTCTAAAACAACCCCTTCTTTTTTATAAAACAAATTGAATTCATTGCTTTAAAATCTTGAATTATTTTTTTCAACTTTACTATTTTTTACTATTCAACCTGTAATATCCGCCGAAATATGGCTGAAATATTGCCGACTCGGCGTAAAAAAACAATAATCAATCAATCAGCCTGAAATATAAAAAGGCATTGTGCACGGCAGAAGTCACTTATGAAGTTTACACGTTCCGGAGATATTTATCGATATTTAATCCATTTCATTGAGTATAATTCTTATTTCTAAATAGATTCTTATGATTCGGAAGATTCTCTTTAAAAGTTCAAAACTGGTATAGCCATGGTAAAAATCTGTGATGAAAAAAAAATGTGTTTGGAAAAATGTGTGTTGAAAAAGGATTTATTTGTGTGTTAAAAGCGCAAAGCTTGTACATTTAAATCAATATTGGTTGAAGTAAAGTAACCGCAGTTTGCCAGTCCTTACGCTATGAATCGTCAAAATGAAAAGTAAAATTACACATGGAGCTAACAAACTTTAAAAATTGAAGACTGATTAATGTACATGTAAAATAAATGCCCAAGCGTTTTGTACTAAAGTCAAACCTAAGATATCTTAAGATATTTTTGAAAGATTCGACTCACTCAAAGAAAATAAGGTTTTCCCGTAAGTTGGTAAAATTAGATTTAACATGCGACCACGCGGTCTAAATTAATTTCAACAAGCTATGGAAGGAATGGTTGGTCGCGTAATTGTAAACAAACACAAAACCTAGTTAGATGTTTTAGATAAACATGTAACACGATCAAATTTAAAACAAAGATAAGCCAACATATTAATCTCGAAAAATAATTTTCCATTAATTGTCGTGTTGAAAAATGGTTTTAATATACCAATTTTTTTGCCTATGACTGCGGGGTCAATGGTTCGCCGCGGTGTGCCGCTTTTGATTTTCTCGGACTCATATAATCGAAAGATAGATTATGTAAACACACTTAAAATCTGGATTCCATGTGAATGTGAGAATCGCGCAGTAAATAATTGTGTATTATTTGACTCTTTTAAAAGTTTTTTTTTATGATATCCGGGCGTATATTTAATTGCTTTCGTTCATATTGTTTGTAGTCGTATTTAAACGAGGAAAAGATACTCGTGCTTTTTTTCTATAACTCTTTTTCTTGGAAAGATCTTGATAAATAAAAGGAAAATGATGCCATTGTATACTCTGAACGGGAACCAAAGAACATGTTTAATTAAAACCTAATTTAAAAAAGAAATCTGCGTAGTAAAATATTTATCACTTACGGCAAGTGTACTTCAATTTTACGCTTAAAGAGTTCTCCTTCAATAGCAAAATGAGAACTGTCTAGCTTTTTTCCTACAATAAGTAAGGCTCGAACAAAATAATATTTTCATAGGACAGAGATAGTATTAAGGAACACAATTATATTAAAAAAATTAAGTTAACCATTCTGTGTTTTTATTTGTGTATGACTGTGGGTTGCTGGATCACACGCCGATTGATTCCCGGTGACCGACTTTGTCCCGCGCTATCGAGGGAGGCGTGTTATACAATTGTAAACAAACAAAGTGAATGTAAAAAGGCATGCACTTGATGGTGGTGAATAGTATATGCTTTATAGTAATGTTTTATTTTCTCATTATATTGTGTGTTTTTATGTGATAAGAAGAAAAGATTATCTTTTCTTCCCTTTTTAGTAGACTTGGTTTATACGATTTAAAAAAAATGAAATGAAAGAGAAAGTTGTCAGAAAATAAGCATGATAATTTGGGGGAAAAAGCACAAAACACTTCAAGAACTTTATTCTAAAGAACATTAGCATCCAATGTAGTCATGTTTTTTATTTAAAGTAAGTTTGTTTTATATACACGCATGAGGAGCTCTCGTATACGTGCAGAGTGAAAAGAATTACCTGTACATGAATAGGTCATGCATCTAGCTCATTAAAACAAGATTCGAACAAAATAACAATTTCATGAGATCAGTAACATGTTAAATCACATTTTATAATCGATAGTCATTTCGAAATATTTACTATTTTTGAGTTATAAAGCAAAAACTTTTAAGGGCCCTTGATCCCTTATTTTAGGGGCCAGCCCCTTTTTAATGATATCAAATGAAAGCTTTTGCAATTATGCACAACTTTTGTTCAACATGTCTTAACAAAATATTTTTAGTTTTCAAGATAAAAAGGAAAATATGTGTAAATTTTTGCTCTTTTGGGCGTTCTAATTTTTTACCCCTATATAGCGCCATTCTAAATACAGAAATTGAAAAACAAAAACCGATGTGCACAACTTCAATCCTTCTGTTATCTAAAACCAGTAAAATTTTTGCTCCAGCTTTTGTGGTCTCTGAGCCTTTATCCGGAAACGAAAGCCTTTAATTTTTCATAAAAAGGGAAATAACTCATAAGCAGAAGTAATTTTTTAAAATGTTAGACAGCATTCTGATAGAGTTCATAACCTTCGATAATGTCTGAAAATTTGAGCAAAATCCACTGAGAAATGAGTGAGATATGAGGCCTCAAAGTTGGCGTCTAGGAAGTAGAAGAAAAAAAAAAAGAATAATAATCTTTACCAACAGAATCAGTAGAAGGTCTTCCGTTGGAAACGGAAGACCTTAATGAGGACCTTAGATCACTAATTTTAAAAGGTCCTAAATATAGGGAACCCAGATTCTTCAACTGGCGTCGGAATTTCATAAATATTATGGATTCTGTTGAAAATTACGCCAGACGATGGGTCAGATATGAAAAAGAAGACGTTGACACCTTGTCAGAATGGATTAAATGTATCAGATCCATGTTAAAGTCAAGTATTTTAAGATTAAGGGGCAATATGAAAACCATCTATCCTACTGTGTTCAATAATTCAGAAGTGAAAAAAGAATCAGATAGGTTACATGATCATTACGTACTGGTCTCTGCCGACAAAGCAGTTAACAATATTGTCTTCGTTTGTAAGGCAGCTTATTATATAAATTGTATTTTTGAAGAACTTGAATCTACAAATAGTAATCCAACTTATACTCATACTTCGCTTTTTAAGGAAGAAATTCTTCAAAATTATGTGTCAGTTTTCAATATTTTTAATATTCCACAGAGCCAAAATGAATTTGAACTACCCTATATATATACTGGATTCCAAAACCTCATAAAAATCCTTACAAATGAAGATACATTGCGGGTTCCAGTAAATGTTCAAACAAGCCTCTTTCGTTGCTCCTCACTAAGATATTGACAGTAGCGAAGGAAAAACTTCAAGAGTACTATGCAATAGTATATTCAAGAAGTGGTGAGAATAATGTGTATACTTAAAAATGCCAAAGAACTTTTAGACAATTTGAAATCACAAGATTTTACCAAAATCAACAGCTTAAAAATAACGACTTTTCAACTTTATACACAACCATTCCCAACGACAAATAAAGTCCAGGCTTTTTAATATCATTGACAGCTGCTTTTTCAATAAAAATGGAACTCGTTAATTTACTTACCTGGTCATTTGCAAAATTATTTTGTTAAAACTTATTTTGATTGCAAACACAAGTACTCTGAAGTTGACATCAAAGATATGCTTGAATTTCTGATTGACAATATCTTTGTGGTTTTTGGAGACCAGGTTTTCCAACAATGTGTTGGAATTCCCATGGGTACAAATTGCGCTCCGTTATTAGCAGACCTATTTTTATGTTCATATGAAGCAGAATTTGTGCAAAATCTTATGCGTGAAAAGAAAAAAACACTTGCTGTGGCCTTCAACTCAACATTAAGATATATCGACGACGTATTGTCAATTAACAATAGTAATTTCCATTCCTACGTCGACATGATATATCCTGATGAGCCTGAGATAAAAGATACCACAGAGTCTGACACATCTGTTTCATACTTGGATATTTTACTTGAAAAAAAAGGTAATGGTAATCTAAAAACCAAGCTGTATGACAAACGTGATGAGTTTAACTTTTCTATCGTCAACTACCCTTACTTATGCAGCAATAAACCTTCATCACCTGCATACGGAGTATATATATCTGAGTTGATTCGATATGCAAGAGCATGCTCTACGTGTGAACAATTTTTAAAACGAGGTAAATTATTGACAAGCAAGTTAATAAAACAAGAATATCAGCAGTCTCGTTTAAATTCATCATTTCGTAAGTTCTGTGGTCGATACAATGACCTTGTCAGCAAATTCAGCAAATACAATTTATCATTGAGACAAATGCTGACTGATTTTTTCATACAAATTATTACTCAATTATTTATACACTGAATTGACGACGGATTTTTCCGTTACATGCATTTCCTGATCATGACAAGGAGCACACGGCAGGTTTGACTGGTCAGCAGGGGATGCTCACTCCTCCATGGCACCTGATCCCACCACTGATGTTTCGGAGGTCCGTGTTTGCTCTGCTCCTATTTTGTATTGTTTTATGGACTTTGAGCTAGAATAAATATTGTTTGAATTGCTAGATTGAATATATTATCTCCACAACCTTCTTCCTTACATGTAAATAGAGCGATATGAGAAATTTTAAGTTTGTCTTATGGTACTGTTCAAAGAATTTTGATTGAAGATTAATTTATAACAAGATACCCATGGGCAAAATCGATCACATGAGTACTGTAGATAGGAAGAAAAAATCAGAAATCAGTTTATTATTGAAAAGTTAAAAGCCATAAGTTGTCTCAACTTATCCTTAAAAGGAAGAGGATATGATTTGAACAAACTTGAATCTACACTAACTAAGGATACTTGCATATTTCTTTGACAACTTGTAGCTTTATTGCCCTTAAAACAGTTGAACTTACATTGTGCCCCCACCCCCACTCCCGTCATATGATTTGAACAAATCTGAACAAGCATTTCCTGAGGATGCTTCTACATGTATATATAAATGTGACTTATCATAGCATTGCTATTCTTGAGAAGTTAAAAAAAATCTGTCCAATGTATTCCTTTGTAAAACTGTGCGCATCCATTAAGGCCACGCCCTATCCATTTACTAAGGAGATCATAATTTGAACAAACTTGAATCTACAGTACCTGACTAATCATGGCTTTGCTGTTTCATGAGAAGAAGACATTTAGAGAAATTCCCTATATATTTCATTGTAATAACTTTGATCGGCCATTCTGGCCCAACCCTACCCAGAGGGGACTTGATTTAAACAAACTGGAACCTACACAATCTAGCTGAGGATGCTTCCATATAAATATGACCATGGGTTTGATTTTTAAAGAATTTTTCTAAATCATTTCTCTATTAAACTTTGATCTCCAATTGTGGCCCCACCCTACCCCCGTGGGTCATGATTTGTACAACCTTGAATACACACTACCTGAGGATGTTTGCTCTCTTTTATCTTTCCTGGCTTAGTGGTCCTTGAGAAGAAGATTCACAAAACATGTCACCATATTTTTTAATTTCTGAATTATCTCCCCTTGAATGAGAACGTGGCCCTTTGTTTGAAGAAATTTGAATTTCCTTCACCCAAGGATACTTTGTTGCAAGTTTGGTTGAAATACGCAGCATAGTTAAGGTTACAAATGGAAATATCGGCGATTTTGCAGATAAAAAAATACATACTTTACAAGGATGGGGTCTTCCTTTTAGGACTCTATTGATATAAAAAATTGTAATGTGGTTTAAATCTACATGTTAAGGACATTTAGATTTTTTTATTAGTCTTGTCACGTGATGTCGGAGTCACAGGTTTTTAGTACTTATACTTGCAGTTTAGTGGTCAGCTATGAATTCCAATACTGCAAGGACATAAGCACGTTAAAAATCTTAGTTTAATTTATAATTCTTTTAAACACTATATACATCTCAACAAACTTTTTAAGCTCACGTTGTTTTTTTGCACAAATTAAGGCCACATTTTTATAATAAAAATTACTATTTTCGAACCTTAGAACGATGACATGGCCCTACGTTATATTACATATGCACTGTCAAGTATAAATGTCCTTTAAAATTACTATCTTAAGTTTCAAAGGGGAATTTATCAATAAATGGTATGATGGTTCTTCTATAGGCCTCTACCATAATACATTTACAAATAATATAAAACGTGCTTTCTTTGATACAATGTAGTTGAAAATTTTAAAATTTCTTCTTAAATGTGAGTATTTTTTTTTAATTCTTTGCTCATTTTCCATACTCATCTGGGTTTTGTCGAAATGTAGCACCGAAAAGAGATAACATTGCAGAAAGAAATCATACTACAGGGTAGGATTATGAAGTATTGTTTATTTTTTTTAATAGTAAATTTTTTCTTTGAAAAGGAAAATTCTTATGCATTAACAGTTTGAATTGTTAAAATTTTGGTGTGGGATGAATCTTTCATGATTCTAGATTTTAGAAGGCGACTCTGAAAAATACCACCTTATTCACATACAAAGCAGTAAAACAGATGAAAAATACTATTATCACCCTGTGCTAAAGAGTCAGAATGTACAGAAAATACAAGTTACAGTAGCTGTACTGTGCCCGTATCTATGTTTCTGCAAAGAGCTACATCTACTGCTTTCAAAAGAACGGACAAAAAGACAGCTGCAATTGGCAAGAAACCACAAAAAATCAAATGAAAATAGTTGTTATTTTTCAGCCAAAAATATATCAAAGTTCTAGCAATTGATTTGTATGAATTATGTTTTGGTAAATGAAATAAAACTCAAATAATGTAAACAAATACTTTTAAAATGTATTTTGATGTCTCAACACACAACATTACATTATAACAATGTGACCATAATTTGTGCGAACAATGATGTGAGCTTAAATAGTTTGTTGAGCTGTATATTGTTTTTGAAAATTGCTGAGAACCTATATAGAATCCCTTTGTTAATTGTTGAAATTTAATTTGTTGGACTGCAGGTTGAATATTTTGCTGGTCAATTAGTACTACATTAAATATAGCTATAATTAATTTATTTGCAAGATTTCATGGGGTCTGCAGCTTTTTTCAAATCACTTAAATATGTGTCAGAACTTGGCAAGATACATGTACATCTAGGGTATGCCCTTGCAATAAATCGATTTATAAGGGCCCTTCTATTACTTTGTCAATGAATCTACATACAAGCACACGAAAGTATCACTTGTCTGGAGAATATTCAGACAGTATATAAATAAATAGTAAAATAGAAATCGCATCCAAGTTAACGGCCTTTTAAATAACTGTAAATGCTATTTTATTTGAGAACAAAAGACATTTTTATTGTACAAAATGTGAGTTGATCAGCATCTCACTGTGTACAAACTACGTCATTTTTTGCGAGACGACGTCACATTGGCAAGTGCATTGCGATCGGTGCATCGTTTGTATAATATTGTGTAGAATTTAACAAACGACAAAACTGCATGTAATACATGTAGTAAGCTTTATACAGTCTACAGCTATCCAGCAGTTTGAAATAGCAAATAATTTCATTTTGTGGTATTTTTAAAGACCTTATTTTTTTTATGACGTCATAGTAAACATTTCGTACAAATAAGGCTTCGCCTCCTTCCTGTTATCTTAACTGCGCTACGTAGGCCCAGTGGGTCTCGAGAAGAAGTCGAAAATATGAAAAACTTGCAGACGTACGGAGAGACAGACAGCTAGACAGACAGACGACGAACAAAATTTGATTGGAAAAGCTCACTTGAGCTTAAAACTCGGGTGAGCTAAAAAGAGTGAGTTTACTATGGGTACACAAAGTACTAGAAGAAAATGAAATATGTGAACTTGTTCGTGAATCTCAAATACCGTATAAGTAGAATTTTAAGCGAGGATCTAATTTTGGCATTATTAGCGAGGGTGCTGAGATCGCTAAAATTGAATATCGCTAAAAATTAATTGCGTTATAGTTGTAATGGCTTCTTTAAGGAGTTTTTTAATATCGCTAAAACTATATCTCTCTAAAAATAATATACCCATCTTTAAGGACAAATCGCTGAATTTGTGTCTCGCTAAAATTTCCACTTATACATGTTATACGGTAGTATAATTCACGTTAATTTGAATTTTGGCTTCACGTTTCATTCAGTGAATGTTTTAATTCTGTGCACAATTTAACAGTGAATGCTTTAATTCTGTGCACAGTTTAAGTTAACTACGGAATGATACGTCGACCTAATCTATTCACGTCCCTGGGAGAGGGGGGCAAAGTAAAAGAGAAAATAATTCCAAACCTACACAAAAAACACTTGACTAGCAAAAGAAAGAAGAAATAAAAAGAAAAGAAAATGTGTCCGTTGTCCAAACGCAAAAAATCCTATATCGGGGTTGAAGGGCGGAGGGGAGTAGAATAGAACTTTTTAATTTGGGTCTGTCCGTCCGTCCGTCCGGCCGTCTTTCTGTCTGTCTGTAACGCTTAAATTTCGTTTCCACACGATATCTCAAGAACCTTTTGAGCTTTAGCAATGAAATTTTGCAAAGCAACTCTCTATGGGATAAAAAAGAACCCTATTGATTTTGAGGTCAAATGGTCAAAGGTCAAGGTCATAATTCGCAAATTCTGTCTGTTGTAACACTTTCGTTTTCGAGCGATATCTCGAGAACCCTTTGAGCTTTTGCAATGAAATTTTACTTATTAACTCCCTGTGGCCTAAAAAAGACCCCTTTTGATTTTGAGGTCAAAAGGTCAAAGTTCAAGGTCATAATATACATTTTTTTTTGTGTAACACTATCGTTTTCGGGCGATATTTCAAGAAGATTTTGAGCTTTTGCAATGTAATTTTATACCAAAACTCCCTTGAACCTCTCTCACCCCTCTTAAAGTGTCGCGCCCAGTTTGTTTTATTAGTATTTATTATATTACGTGTCGTTTTTTTTAGCACAGGGGCATGAGGAGAGGTACATGTATAACGCATAAAACAAATTCTCCGCGGACTTTATATTCTTATTACATCTATTAGAACTGTTTAATAAAGGCTACATTAGACACCATGCATTGAGTAAAATTTTGACAATATCGAACGTGAATATATACATGCATGTGACTTCATGTTTGCATATAATTTTCGGCAATTGGAAGCGGTTCCGTGGTCTAGTGGTACATGTATGTCTCTCGCCTCTTGTATGAGAGGTCTCGGGTTGAATTCTCGGTTGTTCCTTTTTTCTTTTTTTTCCCGAAATACTTTTTTTTTTACTTAATGATAGTATTCAACATGTGAAATGAAAAATTTATGAGGTCTGGCTTGTACAAACTCATAAAATCATCATTACAGTGTGATAAATATTCCATAATAAAAAGAATCTTCTATACACATAATAAAGAATAAGCATTCAAATCTTTATATCCATATTGACATATTATTTTATTTGTTTCAGTATACATGTATACATTTAATAATTCTACAAATTCAGTAATAGGGATCCGATCCCCCCCTCCCCTCCACCGAACTGCGCATGGTTTACTTTTTCCATAAGCGGGGGACACAAATTCTCTAATTAGCTTGTTGACCTAAATTGCAACGAGACTGTTGAAAGTGTGTGTGTGTGGGGGGGGGGTGTGTTAAACCTACGCTCCAGTATCCAATGACTTTGCAAAAAAAAAGTGGGGGCTAAGCCCACCTAGCCCCCCACCAGATATCTACTTATCACTTGAAAACACCCAGGCAATAACTCATTTGAATCATAAGAGGGTTGTTGATTTGTATTTTATTCATTTACTTATACGACGCATCTTTATGAATTAGAAATTTTCGAAAAGATCGTAAATCAACGTAGAACCAATCAATCATTTACATATTATTATGTAATTTAATAAATATGTACAAACCTGTTTCGAACGACACCCTGCATCGTATCTGATCGCCGAATTTTCATCCACGTATTTGTCTAAATAACAGTCCTAAATTAACGACATGTATGCTGTTAAAATTACATTATTCTGTCTGAAATTCAAACTTACTTCCAATCAATAATCTAATGATGAAAATTTAATATTCTCCAATCTCGTTGTACATGCACGTCAGTGCAACAAAGTCCTCTGACTACATGCAGTCAAACATATACATGTACACAAAAAACCAAAAGGATGCTGACAGGTCTAAATTCAACAATTCAAAAAGCATAATGCAGATTTGCTTTTTATAATTTTTTTCTCTTCCAATTCGCCCCAACGCAGATTAAAATCAATAGTTCAAAGCAGCTTATTTTTTAAGTTTCAACGTATTTTTCCAATCATTCTTTATTTAATGTTTGAAGTATTATAATGTGCAAAATATTGCAAAATGCTCCATAAATGTAATGTGAGGAAATATAATGCTAAATTTTTAACACAGGTTATTTAGTGATAGGCAACAATATTAAAATAGCAAATTGTTAAATTTAAGGTTTTTATTAGTCTTTTCTGATTAAGAAAACTCCCACATTTTTCTGGAATATGTTTCAAAACAAGCTTCTACGCCATGAAATTTCATTTTCAATAGCTTTTTATTCATGAAGTGATTTTTTTCATAGAAAATTAAATATTCATAACCAAGGCCAAGCTTAAAAAAATCTTTTTTTGTAGTTTCCGACCTGTAACTTTTAGAGTGGGTAGGTAGGTTGGCATTCTTTCTTTTTATTCGAAAAAAAAAATAGTTTTTAGATTTTTGTTGAATAACAGATAATAGAGTTTTTCATATGCCTACTAAACATGAATAAGCCCCACCCTTGTTGTAAACCACTTATTGATAAAATTAAAAATCAGAACTTTTTAAATGTATAACACTTTCTATATTCTTGAAAATTGAAAGAAAAATATGATAAATACAGAATGCCTAAAAAAAGGTTAGGGTCGGGTGGATTTTCAGTGGGTCAGTAGGTAACTGCAAACAAACAAATTTTTATTTTAGTCATAATTTAACAAGTACAGATGTTAGCTTAGTTGTACACTTACAATAGCTATCATCAACTTAAAATTATTTTTGTAGAGAAGAAAATCTATTCACCTCAAGGTCCCCGCATCTGACAGTATTAAAAAAACAATTTTCAATGTCTCCTACTCCGTTACAACGCAGGCAAGTTGGCCCCGCATGAATAAAACCTGTTGATTAAAATAGAATATTGGTCAAAACATTTGCCATTTCTCATCATCTTTTAAGATTTCAAATGCAGAGACTTCTATCAAAAAACATTTTAATTAAAAACTTACCACAAAGGATGATGAAAAACGTGCAAGTGGCAAGTACTTGAAATATTAAATAAAATTAATTTTAACAAGGTAAATGTTAGCGTCTAAGAAAAGATTCTTAGTATTACTAATATTAATGTCGGCTATAAAAAAATGGTATGAAACATTTTAAAAATAACTAGTTTTCATGAATTACAAACAAACTGCGTATGAATACATTGAACTTTATAATACCAGTGATTGTATATTAGTGTACAAGGGTGTGTTATTGAACACAGTATTTGATTTCACGAATAGCTTGTATGCATTCGTAAAAATAAAAGATAATTATAGAACTTAGGGACACCACAATTTACATGCCCTTTTTCCTTCTATTGTTATTTTGATTCGATTAATTTTCCAAAACTATATGAGAATTATATCTTAGAATGTTGATCCTAAACTCAAATTCTATATTAATGTTATCAATTGAATACTGAATTATAAAGACAACCTGCCTAGGGCGTTGAAGCTTTGACTATAGTCACCGTAGGTCCTTTAAACTAGTAATTCTCAAAGTAAGTCTTAAAAGAGTGGTTGACCCTCTTGAAAAATCGTCGTTTGTTGGAATTCACTAAGCTGGTTGCAAAGACAATCTGTAAGTCTTGCTCTTACCATAAAGAATTCTAGTTAAATTTTATTTAAGCATAAAAGGATTTATGCCTCCTCATCTCTTTACCTCAACATAACATAAACACCATATATGTTGAAATTTTAATTTATTGATCAAATAAATCTTGATCGTCAATCCAAACTTGTAGAAGAGACAAATCAAAATATCTTCCAAAATATTCCTAAAACTGCATGCAATTATACGGTTCACAAAAATAAGCAAATACAAAAGAACGTACAAAATGCAATCAGTACTTCAAAACCTAAACACTCAAGAGTTTACTTTTTCATACACTGAACAATTGACTTTGAATATAAAAGGATTTAATTCATTCAGCATTGCCAAAATTTTTTGTTTGTTTAAAAATCATTTTGTGATTTGTTAAAAATTTGATTACATCTTTTACAAATTAACTTTTTTAAAACCCATAAATTGTTTAAGAAACATATATGTTTTTTAAAAATTAAAAATGGAATCTGTATGCATCTTTCAGCTAAAGGTTCATTGATACTCTGATAAGAGAGATAACTTCAAAATGACATAAATGTCTATTTTTCCTTTAAAGATTTGCTTAGTTGAAGTATCTTTTTTTTGTCCAATTTTGCCCCGCAAGCTATGCTATAATTGTTTGCATTTTGCTTGTAAAATACATTTCTTTTTAAAAATTATTAAGGGTCAAGCAACATTTTATATGCATGAGCAGAGGGTTTATAACCCTTAAATGAAACGATCTTCAATGTTGAATAATTTAACTTATAATCAATTCTATCTTAACAATCCTAAACTGAAAACTCATCTTTTCTAGTTACAAATTCTTTGGTTAATAAATTGACCTAAATAATCAGGCCAGAAAACGCAACTGATTTCTGTAATTTATCAATACTTACTTGTCTTCATATTTCCTAACATTTGATTTTAATGCCAATGCTTATCTTTCGTTACAAATTTAAGACACTGTATTATTATGCAATTGACATGAGATGTCAGCGGAGTTCAAGTTTGAATATTTATCTTATGCGATTAACTGTTAAAGTGGCCTTAAAATTGAAATGAACCGCGTCAGCAAAAATTCAACCTTAATTATGCTTTTTTGATAAGAGTATTATCATAACGACCACATAATTAACGATATATTGACTTTTTACAAGGTTGATAAAATCCCCGTAACATCAACCAAGATGTCTGTAGACTGCCTTTTTTTTTAAAGTCCATTGTATTTGAGTATGCTCTTGAATGATAAAAAGGTAAAATTCGTAAAGATGATATAACTTTATTTAAACGGGAAAGTTGACGCTCATAAAAGTGATTTCGTCGTTATATACAAATTAGTATTTAGCTATCCCTCATCGTCTTTAGTAGATAAACATCAAAATATAAACTGTACAAGGCAGACTGTTTTGTTGTTTTTTTGAATTCACTGGAATGTAACGAGTTGGCATATGAATGTAAGAAATTACGAATAGATTAAACGGTGTGAAATATCAGAATGTCGAGATGAAGGGCACATATGTCTTTTTCTTAATCTCATCTGAAAGTTTTTGAATAATTCGGTCTCAAATTCTGCCTAATAACAGTAAAAGTTCAACTTATAAAGAAGCATTATAAAACAAAATGTGATTACAACGAGCATTGCTCAATCGCACAGATATCTGTACACAATACAAATAAGTGAAGAGAGTATAAAACATCTCTAGAAACAGAGGCCATACAATTCTAATAAAACACCATAAGTACAACCAAATTCTGGTTTATATTCGCTAACAATAGTTAATAATATTGGGCTTCTGTTTTTATTTTTGAACGCCAACTTTTTGCTTGTAATGTATATATGTTTTACAATTTTTTCTGTTATTTCGTACATTATTTTGACATGTAACAGGGGAGATCATTATACAACTTTACTTGTTTATGTAAAAGAATATTTGTATAAGGTTTTTTGATCTCCCCATTTATTGTATTCTTTAATACTCATTGTCATTTTCAATAAATGACAATTCACACAGATATGGAGTTGTGATTTTTAGCCAGGAAGAAAGTGGAAGGTTATTTAGATCTCAATAATATGTAAACAAGCAGGTATTACATAAATAATATAATGAAACAGTTATTTGGAAGATATGGATATACATGCATAAAGGGGACTTCCATCATCTTGTTAATATCAACTTCAAATTAAGTACCTCTGCGTAGAATACTGACACGAGAGAGCGTAGCTCCCGAGTTGTCATTATGACCACGCCCATCGGGTATCTACACATAATCAACAGTGTGATATGGGGTAAATGACTTGTACCATAGTTTTCAAAAATCATTCATATGTTAGTCAGCTTAGGAATCGGTCAGACTGGTTCGCGTGATTGAAACATTAAGTGTTTGGTTTCAAAAGATGCATTTGGATTTTATAGGATTTTACGCTCCTTAGTGTCCTTCTGACTACGTCAATGGAATATAGGGTATGTGATCTGTATACAATACTTTTCAAATTTTGATACAAATTTGGCCCTCTGCTCGGCACTCAAGGACATTGAGCAGTGAGGGATCTTCTTCCTGTCAACACCTTCTGCAACATTGGACCTTTGTTTATACTTTATAGGTCTCCACGTCCCACAGTGGGATTCAACTCCTTACTTCGTGACTAGGGCAGGCGCTTTAACCACTGGGCCACGCAAGCGATATAAAAATTAAACATATCTAGGCCCGTTTAAAAAGTTTGATTTATGTAATTGAAAAAATAACGAGTTTGGTTTCAATGATATCTGTTAAATTGATATGATTTTTTTTTCTCGTAAATTTCAATCGTCAAAATTACATACTAGTAATTTGAATTTATTATGAACTTGGTTTAACTTAAATTTTTGTAAACCTGATACAAACTTTGCCGTGCACAGTGGTACGTTGATTTGAATGTTTGTTAGAGGTTATGTATATTTCAACTTAATGAAAATTAGATCTTTGATCGGCTAGATCCGCAATCGAAAACGTCATTAAAGTAAGTAGAGTACACTTTTGTTTACGTCAAGTATATTCCGTGTTTCCTTTGTTGGTTATCAAAAGAACGATATATTGGAATCTACTAAGCTAACGTCACCCTGGTCATTACACTTTTTAAAAAAAATGTTTAAAAAATCAAGCGATTTCTGAAGGGTTTTTTTTTCTTCACTTTTAACTAAAGTTAGCGTAATAATGACCGTTTTTAACTGTTCCTTATTACAAAATGCTGTATACAATTGAAATTTTTACACCTTTTTACTCTCCTTAATTGGTATAACAAGGCCGTTTGATTGTTTTATTTAAAAACCGTGCATGATCGTGTTATGAATAGTTCTTTAGTCCCGACTCGATGGGCAGAGTTATAGAAAAGTGTGGGTTATGTACAGAAAACCCACACTTTAAACAATAGAAATCACACTTAACTATGGTACAATAACGTGATATATCGCACAATGTCCTAGTTAGCACAAAACATGCTACTAGTAAATTTACTTGTCGAAAGATATCATCTGGTGAATTTTAATATTCAACGTGTCATAGCCCTTGGTTACAACAGAGAAAGCGAGATTAAGAATAAACAGTTTATTTTCTCTTTTAACCCGTAAGCGCATGTTTGTCTAATAATTTTCTTTGAACACAACATTACTTATGCAAATATACAACTACTGTTTAGAGGCAGTCCACTGAAAAACCAGGCAGTATTGTATTAATAGGCGGCACATCGAATGTGACGAATATTTGATATTTTATTGAAAACAATATCAATGTAGTCCAAATGGAATAATGTAATCGAAGATTTGTTTGAAAATTGCTTATTTAGTAAAATATCCTTTTGTTTCGTGTTTTTGAATTCCCCTATATAAACCATTGAATTTAGGTCAGAAACAAAGAACTGTAATTCCAATACATTTTTAACAGGACTATAATTCATGCTGAACTAAATCTAGAAATATTTCGTCTTTCAGTTTCAAAAATAAAATTTGTGGGCAAAACACTTTTGATAGTAGTTTTCTGGCAAAATATATAGAAGTTTTTATGAAATTTTGCAAAGCAAGAGTTATCTCCCGTGGCATCGGTAAATCTGCTATACACCTTACTATCGGAATCCTATTGAAATATTTAGAATATATACACAAAAGAAAAATATTAAACAAATAATCACTACTTTATTTTCATAATAGAATTCATTTTCGCCTCCAAACGTAATATTTATATTAAAATTGGCAGTATTATTCAGGCTGAATCCACGTTCCCATTGATGTATCAGTGACGTCATACACCTGACTAATATTGCGTCATAATGAAATACCTACAAGTTTTCCACAGAAGTTTGTAAATTTTTTGCATAAAAGCGCAAAGAAAAAGATTAAAAATAAATAGTTTCTCTTTTTCTGTTCCATTACTCTTCAGAGTGCATTATCCTAAATGTTAAATAATCATATATTTTTATATACAATGTATTTTATTCACGGGCGGCGTCTCAGCTAGAAGTATGTTTTGATAAGTAATTTTGTACATGTCCGAGAACTAATTTTTTTTAACTGATTTACTAGGCTATGCGTAAAAATAATTAATTGTTTATATTGAACGTTTCTTGTAAAATTGGAATGTGAGGATATTTTATTTTCTTCTGATTATCAAGGAAAGATGAATATTTCAAATTTACGCAACATTTAATTCAACGGAGTTGAGATGTATATTTAATGATATTTGTTAAAAAAAATTGATTATATTTATCTATGCAGTCAAACCAAAGTAAAACGATCCGCGGTACGATTAAAAATATTTCATTAAAAAGTGTAAAATAAGATTAAAAAATATTTATTGAGGAAAATTACTGTTGAACTCCCCACTTCAATTTGGCACTAAAACGGAAGATTCCGTTGGGGTATTTTTTTGTTTTGTATTGTTTTTGGGGGTTAAATTTGGAGATTGAAACAATCACATACTCACCTTCAATATCTGGAGTTAAAATATGTGACTACTAGTATGTTGGCCAATTCTAAAATGTTTTCACATTAATGAAACCAGTTTTTTTAAGATGCCGCCCCGCCCCTCGGCTTTTTGCTTGCGATTTATACGCTCTTAAATAATGATACTATACATGAAATAACTTATTTTCTTATTTATATAAAATTAGATTTTATAAAAGATGAAAATATAGGGGGAAAGGCTTTTATAGATGACAGGTTTAAAAAAAAACTTGGATAAAGCTGAGACTGTGCACATAAAAATATTTTCTGCATTTAGGTAAGTGCAAGTATAATTTCGCTAATGATAGAATTTATTTAACTCCTTAATTCATGAGAAAATAAAAAAAAATAACTTGGAAAAAAGATTTTTAATAAAGATAAGCTTTCTGCTCTCAGTTGTTGCATAATGCATGTAAAAATGCTTGTTTTTTTTTAATACCGAGAATCAAGAAATCAAACAGATGTTATACATGATTGTAATCTTCATGTACGTATGAGACATTAGTATTTTAAATACATTGTATATACATTTCAATCTATGGATAAAATAATTTTAAAACTGTTGACTGACTGACTGAACTATGGAATGCCATATACGACAGCCAACTGCTGACTGCTTACTGCCAACTGTCAGCTGCTTACTGCCAACTGCCACACATACTTGAATAAAATTTATATTGATAATTATATAAATTTTCAAAAAAAACAACAACCCAACAACAACAAAAAACAGGCGCGGATCCAGGACATTTTTTTCCAAGAGGTCACCCTGGTAAAATTAAATTGTCTAATTGACTATTTTGTTTTAATTTATGTTATATATTCAATATACATTGCCATTGTATGCCATTGATAAAGTACATTGTTTATTTTTATTTTCTTATTTGCAATAGGTAATTTAATGACTATTTTCTGCTTTTAATCTTACCCCCACCCCACCCCCATCTCCCCTACCCCCACCCCGGAGACAACAAAACCTTTGAAGAGAGAAAATTAAAAAAAATTGTCGTTTCGCAGATAAAGATATTTTGAAAATACATTTATATTTTCCATTATATTTTATAGTTAAAAATTTCCTCAAATTAAAGATGTATATTTCTGTGTGTTATAATGTTTCACATGAAAATATCTTGGGGTGAGGTGGGGTTGGGGGCATTTAAAATTTGTATAGTCATGGGTTAATGTAAAAACTAAACGAACTAAAACTGATCTTGGACCCTCCACGTAGAAAACGCCGATCAAACATTTATATCTCTTTGTTTTTACAAATAAGATATGTAATATATAAGATAACGTAATGAAAATTTGATAATGAATTCAAAAAGTTACTTGCTAAACTCAATTTTGGACCACATAATTTTTTCTAAAGAAATATGAATTGGAGTCTTATTCATTATTAGAATTAAAGATAAGAGTCTGTGGTATAAATAATATTGATAGACACATCCAAGTTTTGCGTATCTGGTAAATATAAAACAAAATAAAAACCTAGTAATTTTTTTTACCTCCATGTTGACCTTTTTGCACTTAAAATTGAACACTTACCAAAAATAGGACTAGTGGAGCACTAAAAAAAATTTAATGTTGTCATGTGTAAACATTTGCTTTAATAAGTCTACATGCAAAAAATAATAAAAATCCATGACATGCGATGTGCCACCCATTGCCTGATTTTCAGTGGACTGCCTCTTAAAAGGAGAGCAAAAGACAAACATGCACTGACTATTTGTATGTATAAAGTCAGTCAAAAAGTGGGCGTCCTCATTCTCATTTTCGAATGGAGATTGAAGAAACTGATTGATTGATTTGATTGATTGTTAATTTGTTAACGTTCCTCTCGAGAATTTTTTACTCATATGATGACGCCACCACTTGCCGGTGGAGAGATGCAAATTTTGTCCTGTACTCGGCACTGAGGGCCATTGAGCAGGGACGGTTCTTTTTTCCTCTTTTACCAGCACCTATTGGACAGGAAACATCAGTTTATACGGTCTCATCTGAAGGACCGGTCTCCACGTCCCACAAAGGGATTCGAACCAACGACGTAAGGATCAACTCCTTACTTTGCCACTCTAGATAGAACAGACGCTCTAACCACTGCGCCACACGGGCGATGAGATTGAAGAAATTGTGATGAAAAAAGACTCATACATCGTACATACATACTTTTATGATAATAATAAATTCTTTTACAAAGTCTGCATCGTACGTAATCAACATGCCAAACTTTTTATTTTTTATTTTTCATACATAGTCTTTAGTGCAAGAGAACTTCATGTTTGGAATATTATAAAACTTCTCATTCAAATTCTTGCTCAAGGATGAATGGCGATTAATTACCAAATGTGGAAAATATCTTAAGACATTTGGTTAACCTTAATATTAATTCATGTATTAAAAGATACATTTTAATCATAATAAAACATGTAAATCAAGTGCATTGAATAAAATAAAACAAACTTAATTGGTCATACCTTTACTTATCGTCTTTACCACTACAAACAGCAGAATGATATGCAACAGATGTAATGTACATGTAATACAGCTATGATGAAACACACAACGACAGGTGATAGTTTTATTTATTATGTAGTACTGAAGATTTTTTTCTCTCTCTTTAACCTGTAATTGTTCCATTGCTGAAGTCCGAGATGTTCATATCTGTTAAAATGAAATCATGATTTATTAGGGAAAAAGAAATAAATATAGAAATAAAGGATAATAGAATAAAAGTATAAATAATATTATAAAACAAAATAAGATGACTTTTGATTGAGAATACATTTTTTGTTTTGATAAAAAATGGAACTTTTTTGTTTTGCAGAGAATTTGTAAGAATATATATCAAAGAAAAGTATCAATTTTTACATGTTGTAAGAATGTAGAGATATTCCCGAGGACAAAATATTGTTATGTTATAAAATATGATTTCTTTGTCGAATAATACCACCACCCGCAGACTTATATAAGTTATTCAGAGTCATCCCAGGAGCAATGTTATGATCATACTGATGTATGACAGCACTTCTCAAGAGATTATAAAAAAAATATTTGAACGTTTGTTATCAAAAGATTAAAAATTGGTCCTTACTTGCTCTGAGTTGGAAACAGTCTGCGAGGTTACATTTGTTTCCTTTACAACAAGCATCACAGATTGGCATGCCTTGATCACCGTGAATAACTCTACCAGGTCGTTGTAGTATATTATGTTTATTTTCATTGGCTAACATTGCATAACACACCTAAAAAGAGAGATAAAACAACTCAGTTTGTGACATCTTTATTTTAGTTTAAAGTAGGAAAATAAATTTTGTAGATCAGTTGCAAGCTTAATAACGAGAAGAAATTACAAAAACTTGCAATGATTGAACACAATACATGTATATGGCATGCAGTTTTCACGGCCGTGAACAAAACTGAATTGGTAAGTTTTTTTCAATCATAATCAATAGTTTAGAGGTGTTAATTATATACTAGTTCAATCTTTTAAACAGTTAAATCAATAACTTGTCACTTGTTTAACATAATTTATAAACAAAAACAGTATCACTCTTGTAAGCTAGTATTACTTGGACCAGCAGGAACTTATTATTTGCCAACAAGATTTTAATACAAGTGTCTACAGATATTTCCAATATTGCTCAAATACCTTTTTAAAGAGATGAACAAAATGGACAATGAATGCTTAATCTGAATATTTCTCTTCCGTGTGAAAACTGTCATATCCTTGAATTCAGTTTTGAAACCTGAACTGCCATTTAGTGGATATGCAGGATATTCATATTCAAAAAAGTTTTTGAAAAGTTATTGAATCTTAAAGTTTAAGCAAGTCAAATTTCTAAACACATGCATACAAATGATTACAGAAATTGTTTTGCATATATTATATTGTAAAACCTTATTTCCACCACGAAAACTTTTCTTTTAGAAAAGAAAGAACAGCAGATTTCTCCAAAGCTTGTGATACTGCCTGGAACCCAGCTCTATATTAAATTGTATTTTTTTTTTTTTTACAAAAAGAAATAATATAAAACATTTGTAACCTTTGACAAAATGAACTGTAAGACAGATACTAGAGAACTTTTGTAATGATATAACTACATTTTTTTTCTATTGATATAACTACATTTTTAAACTACTTTTGGATCTCTTATTTTTTTGCAAATCCGTATTTATTCATTTTTTATTTATTTTCTTTAGAAAATTTCAAAATATTATTTTAAGAGAGCGTCATTCATGTATATAATCCAGCAGCAAACTTAGGGAGAATAAATTCGATGTTTCGCTATATATGCATATTTCCTATAAATACAATGAAGAAATCCAACTACATTCATGTTTTTTTCACTTCATAATAACCTGTTTTCATTTCTTACCAATTAATTAGGAATGATTGCACATCAGTATACGTTATTTTCACTTGAACTTGAACTTTATTCTCATAACTCACAAAACAGTTAAGAGAAGATATATACAGTGTAATGAACATGAAATATTACATGCATGAAGAAGAGATAACAGAATAATATCAACCAAAAGAGCTAACTCTCTCTATTATAATATCTAACAATTTACAAATCTTGCAAAGTTGATTAGTATTGGTTACATTAAAAAGCATTTCAAATTTCAAAATATTTGGATTCAAATAAAAATATTTTGACAAATACATGACTCTTGAGTTCTTTATAGACACATCAGTGCATTTAAATAAGTAATGAAATTCATCACCAATGTCATTGCTATTACATAATTTACAAATTCTGTTTTCTCTAGGGATGTTAAACCATCCACCAGTCTCGACTGATTGTTTTGTTTCAATAAACAATATTTTTTGGATTGCCGTTTATCATTGAATGTAGAGAAAGGTAGATATTGTTATCCTGTCATTTTTGAAAAGATTAAAACTGTTTTCAAAACAAAATTATTGTTAAAGATGAGGAAAATCGAAATCAAATCCTGGATTATACCGTGTATAAATATATTAAAAAACATTCAGAATTATTAGATGCTAATATCTCAATTTGTTTTAATTACTTAAGGTTCATTTATACTCTGAACAGAGAGATTACTCTTAATGACGTAAATTATATCATTCCTTTATAAGTTTGTCAAGTTGAAGTGTCTTTTCTGTCCACTTCCACGCAAGCTATGTTATAATTGTTTGTATTTTACTTATAAAATACATTATGTATAAAAATCATAAATGTTAAAGAAACATTTCATTAGTGAGCAGGGGGTTTAATGGTTTATGAACCTTAATCCTTATAACCCCCTTTTAAAGATCAATTGTCGATAAATCTCAGACTGATTTAATTCAGGAAGTTCAACGAGCTCTTATGATGTAACTTTGAATTTGTTCATTTTAACATGGGATTGTCTTTCTAAGCACTACAATTTATGATGCAAATTTGTAAATTTCAAAGATATACAGCTGTAGTTTCTTTTTCATATTTATTGAGAATTTTAACGAAATTTTCTATACTATAGACTAAAACAAATTATTTGAAAACATGCAAATTCAATTTTTTCTAATTATTTTACTTATAATGTTATTTCGTAAGTAAACGTGAAACGCAACTTACGCGTTCTTCATAACATCCAAAGACATAACGCATTTTCGTGCTAACAATGCGAATTCCAGTGAGAGTAAATAAAAGATTCTTAATCAATTAATGATATCATAATATTATATTAACAAAGAAAATTCTTAAAACAAAGAAAGGATTTGAATACAGAAACCCTGTGTACCAGAAAAAAGCAATTGCATTAACAATTGTAACTATATATACGAGTGTCGTTTAATAATTGGTAGTATTTTAATTTGCTCTTAGGTGATAAATAATGACAGCTCCTAAATGGTTTTTCATGGTTTCTTGTCAAATGCAGTTTTCTTTATACATGTATCCGTTCTTTTTTAACAGTCCTTTGCCTTGCTTAGATACAAAAAGTTGCAGCTAATGTAATTTCTTTATGTTCTGTGCATTAATGTAACTCTAAAACGCAAGATGATAACAGTGTTTTTCTTCTGTTCATCTACTTTCAAAGTTAAAAAGCTGATATTCTTTCAGGGTTACTTTCTGAAATCTAACATTATGAAAGATACTTCTACCGCAAAATTTTCAAAGTTTCAGACCTTAAATGTAAAATAATTTTCTTTTCAATAGTTAAAATTTACTGTTTTTAAAGATAAACAATACTTTATTATCCTGTCTTTTGGCATGTCTTTTTTATACAACATTGTCATTTTTCGGCGATCCATTTAGACAAAACCAAGACGAATTTGGAATACATCTATGTTCAAAGTACTAAAAAAATTCTCATCTGAAAAAGGTCAGTTTGGAAATTTCTGCATTTTAGTATAAAGGAAAGGTAGCTTGATTAAATTTGTAATTACTTATCGTGAAATCTTATCGATATAGCGTCATATCATTTATTTATAATTCAATTTTGTTTGTATTCTAGTCTCTCATTGGTTGATTACATCTGTACCAAAAAAGGCAAGCAAATTATTTCTTAATAACCTGGTTTAGTTTGGTATACGGACACCCCCCTTGACAACCAGCTGAATGATCTGTATCCATGCAATCCCCTCATTTCCAGTCCTTGCTGTTCACGGGAAATTCCTGATTGAATAAATGTACCTTTAACTTCAAACAGTAGCTCGATCTTACCTCGTGTACACAACATCATAGCTGCTAGATCTGTATATCAGTTATTACATCCCCTTGTTTTATATCACTTCCGTTACTAGGGATGTATTATTGAATTTGTACTCATAAAAAGCAATACAATTTTACACCCACAGTTGTTTAAATATTTTAAAATTAAATTATAAGGAAGGAGAGCTTCGCGGATTATAAAGCGTATATTGACCCAAAGCAGGTTATCATCGAATAATTTGGCCAAGAATTAGAGTCATTCCTTAAATAATGTCTCCTTTAAAACATCGACGTTGGAAACTTACGATAATGATTCATAAGTATATACACCTTTGACCTTAGATATTTAATAGATTTAAGATATGTCTCGTCCTGAAGTTCGATTTTGTTAAGTTATTTTGCAAGAATAATGTGACTTTAATTTGTGCGAAAAAACATGTTTCAAACGTGCGTTGAGCTGTAGAATTTGTCAAAACAAATGTAAATATTTTAAAAATTATTTTAGCACAGTCGAAAAGTCCTATTAAAAACTGTTCACAGAAAAGCCCATGATTTTCCAACTCTTTTTGCAAACGATATTCACTTTTAAAGTGAATATGGTCACTTAACTGATCTGAAATTAAGCTTTTAAAATGATATCTATGAAGAGAATGAAAATGATAGCTTGAAAGTGAATAGTACTACGTTCAAACTTCGCATCGGGCGTAAGTTATTTTTTTTTAATGCAAACCATCAATTCGTTTGTCAGTTTAATTTTCATGTACAGATTTATAAAAATTCTGAATCAGATAAATTTTGGTCCAGTTGCACCGAGAGCGAAATCAATTAAAATCTTCTATTCTTCTTAAACTTGCCTTTTGTCTTATAAGTGTTTATTTATTTATTTCTTTACTCCTTTGTAAAGCCTTACTATGCCATTGAACCTACTAAGAAAAATGGTCAAAAATGTTACAAACTGACAAGATATTAATGAATCCAATGGCTGTGTTTATAAAATTTTGACCAGCTATGTTCTGGCAACTAATATATAAATAGACATTTAAACCAAGTCCATAGGAAGCAATTGCAGTTTGGGGCACAATTTCAGTTTGGGTGGGGGGGTACTAATCAACTACAACAATTCCTTGACAAGCAAAAAAAATAGGGTCATCAAACGTTTTTATTGAGAGGGCACAAGCATATACCGGTAGTAGTCAACTTTTCTATGGTATTGTATATATATGGGGAATATTATTGGGGGGAGCCCCCCCCCAGGTTCCTACGGCCATGTAAACCATGAATGTTTCGTACAAATGATTCCTGCAGATCACACGCCAAATACGCTCATCTTCTTTGGTTAATTTCAAATAATTACCAAGGTCCCACATAAGCAAGTTTCTTTTTTTAATTATTATTGCAGTGCAACAATAATAATGTTATCACGTTTCACTGTAATTTTGTTCACAGATAAAAATTAAAACTATGCAATATCATAGTAGGTTTTTTTGATAAGAATAAACAAGAAATATATTTCTTTAATACACAACAAAATCTAAACAATTCTAAAGTTTTAAATATAATGATTGATTTGTGAAAGTTCAAGGATGTATTATTCAAACGCATTCTAAAATGCGTAGTTTCAATATTTTCCAGATAAAATAAGTTTTTTAACAATATTTCCGTGTGAAATGCCTTAGCTAAAATGGCATGATATTATACCGAAATATATTAAAAACAAATACTAACTTCAAATATTTGCCCAAACCTCTTTAACGACAACGTATACTTACAATGCATCAGCGATAAATAAAACAAGAGGCCCAGGGGCCACATCGCTCACCTGAGCAATTGGCTAGGAAAAAACACATACTAGATCAGATCTAAGTTTACTGGGGGGCAGAGGGGGCTTGAATTTTAACCCCCCAGGGGGTCATGTTTTGAACAAACTAGAATCTTCACTACCTGAGGATGATTCCCTTTAAAAATCACTTAGCATGGCTTTGAAGTACTTGAAAAGAAGATTTTAAAAGGTTTCCTAATATGTTCCTATGTAAAACTTTTATCGGTCATTTGGCCCTACCCTACCCCCCCGGGGGGGGGGGGGGGGGGGGGTT
>PRKT01000005.1:3550264-3617583 GCA_003671525.1 Saccostrea glomerata | reverse complement strand
GCCCTACCCCCGGGGGTCATGACTTGAACAAACTTGAATCTACACTACCTGAGGATGATTCCACATGAGATTTATCTTTCCTGGCCCAGTGGTTGTTGAGAAGAAGATTTTTAAAGATTTTTACTATATATTCCTATGTAAAACTTTGATCGGCCATTTTGGCCCCGCCCTACCCCCGGGGGTCATGACTTGAACAAATTTGAATCTACACTACCTGAGGATTATTCCACATGAGTTTCATCTTTCCTGGCCCAGTGGTTCTTGAGAAGAAGATTTTTTAAGAATGCCAATAATTTTTCTCTAATTCATGATTATCACCCCTTGGAAAAGGGCATGGCCCTTCATTTGAACAAAGTTGAATCCCCTTCACCCAAGAATACTTTGTGCCAAGTTTGGTTGAAATTGGCCCAGTGGTTCTTGAGAAGAAGATGAAAATGTGAAAAGTTTACGACGACAACGACAACGACAACAACAACGACAACGACAACGACGACAGACAACGGACAAATTTTGATCAGAAAAGCTCACTTGAGCCTTCGGCTCAGGTGAGCTAAAAAGCACGTGTTCCAAGTACATATGATAAATTAATTTATGTTCTAATTCGTTTCACTCAAACGAACATAAATTATTTACAATCAAAACAAGAACACTTGTCTACATAGGAGATGGAAGCGCTTGCTTGCCAATATTTCGAACATAAAGAAAGAGGGCTCTGGTTTTTCTACAAGCTCAAGAAGCAGTTAAAAATTAATGTTCATTTATATAAGGAATCTTTGCTAAAAAATTTTGTAAATGTTGATCTTTATTGCATTTTCTTGATCATACGTGTGTTTAACAATTTCTGGTGGAAACTTTATTTATTTATTTTTAAGTAAAACTCGATATGCAATCTTAACCTATATTTGTCCAAATAAATATAAAGCATTCAAAATGTTTATCCAATTCTTGTGTTGAATATATGTTTGGAACAATGATCCTTTTTAAACAAGCTTTTGCAACAAAGCAACCATAGTTTTGACGCTGAAAATGGAAATAAAAAACTAGATCGTTCTCACTTTGTTCAGGTCCATTTTTTTCTTCTATAAATGATAAAGAATAAGTATCATAAAATAACATCGAATCTCCAAACATTATTCGTTCAATTAACTCAAACATCCATCTTAAGCTATCAAACATAAGAAACTAAATAAATCATATCTTATATAGTGTTTTATATTATTGATATGGATTTCACCATTAGCAAGATTGAAAGCATACATATATTTCTTTTATAAAAGTATGTCTTTAAGATTTCATTTTTCAGACATGACAGATGTTATCAGATGTAAATCATCATAATATGCGCTGTTAATACATGTACAGTTGTATTTTCCTTCAATTCACTTAATTGCCTATTAAAATTGACCATGCAAAAACAAAAACATCAGTATATTCTTTTAAGTATATAGAGCCATACAACTTATGTCTTATTCTTTTTGGGTATAGACTTTGATTTTACCATTTGCTAGATTGAACGCAAACATGTATTTCTCCTATACATTTATGAATTTTAAATAAAAAACATCTTTACATTCCAAACAAAACAAATGACGATTGTTTATCTTAAGTAATCATCATAATTTTCGCCGTAAAGCATTTTCCTTCAATTTTCTTGTCAAAAGTAAATAAGTTCTGAAAATCAATTAAAATTTGCAACAAGCCTTTTAGAATACATGTATATCAAATTTATTTAGCATAGTATCGCTGTAAATTATTTGCTGGCTGCATCATTCCCTGCACCAGAAATCATCATAATTACACCACTGACAACATACTATTCGACCAGACTTTAACAAGCTGCGACGTGCTACACACCAGAAAAATGTTTAGAACTACACTGGCTGCGTCAATACGCACCAGGACTTCCACTGGCTACAACATGCTATGCACCAGGACTTCTACTGGCTGCAACATGCTATGCACCAGGACTTCCACTGACTGCAACATGCTAGGCACCAAGATTTCCACTGGCTACAACATGCTATGCACCAGGACTTTCACTGGCTGCAACATGCTATGCACCAGGACTTTCACTGGCTATAATGTGCTATGCACCAGGACTTCCACTGGCTGCAACGTGCTATGCACCAGGACTTCCACTGGATGCTCCGTGCTGTACACCAGAAACACCCTGAAAACTCTACTTGCGTCACATACGCAGCAACATCAACTTACTAACTTCACTGGCTGCAACGTGCTATGCACCAAGAACATAATGATAAATCTACTAAATGAGGCATACTAAGCACCAGGATTACTATAAAGATCACTGTGCATTAAATGTATCTTATATACTGAATCTTCATGTGCAGTAAAACCAACACTTCATAACTGTGCAAAAATATAACTATTTTATAAAATTCTATTACAAAATACAATTAAGCACTGTTTTTCCATTATACTATATAAAGAATTTTTCACATGTAATTTTTTAACGACTTCTAGATCACTATTCATTTTATATTCTGCGACAGTGTGCATAAATATTATTTTTATAACATTTTAAATTTCTTAAGCCTTTAGAGCGGCATTTCCATGTACATCTGATTTTCTAATTTTAAACGAAGCAGTATTATATATAACACAGATAAAGTATAATCACAACCGTTCAATGTAGATACAAATACAGGGTCTTGAGCCTTTAGAGCGGTATTTCCATGTACATCCGATTTTATAATTTATAACAAAGATAAAAAATAATCCCAACCGTTCAATGTTCAATATAGATTCAAATACAGGGATATAAAAAACGTCCCTCATTCAGAATTTATAAATCTTTACTATTATTTCAAAATAAAACCTAAAATAATAATAGATAAGATATTCCTATTTAAGACGTTCTTGTATTCCCCCCAAAAAATTATATATACAATTTTATGCTTGTATGTTCTTGAAAACTTAGACTGCTATCTATACACTGAATCAAAAAGCTCCTCGACACGTAACAACTTCAACCGACGTTTACTTGTTTTTAGATATCGCATGTCTTTGAAAACAAACAGCAAATTAAATTTTATTTGCGTCGTAGTGCTGACGAGTGAAATCTAGTTTGTTCAAGTCGTGTCCAAAACAATATGATATGGCTAATAATAAATATCAATACGTTCACAGCTGAATCCAAATTTGACCGTGAAACCTGAACACAGTCAATCGTATTCCATATAACCTCATTATAATATTTTACTGAAATATATAGTATACTCGGATATTTATCATTAGACCAGAAAAGAAAGTCAACAATATAAAATAACATTTCTTAACTGTTTGAAAGCTTTTTAAAAAGATTCAAAGAGATAAAATGAATCCAGAGCTTTTCCCCTCTATCTTTCATTTAATAACGAGAAAATGAAATGATTTCATTTACAAGCAGTAGGCTTTTGTATTTTTGATTGATAGTATTTAAAATACATCTATCTTATATCTAGAGGTTTCATCTAGAGTTTGTTGTTTTCCATGTAAAGCTGAGTGTGTTGCAAAGAGAATCTGTAAAAATTAAGCTGAATTATAATCTCCCGACCTAATTTAACTTAGTTGTGAAATCAAATCCAAATCAGTCTTTAAGGGTTTGTTAAATAAGCATACATGTACATTCATACAGTATATCGAAGCCTGCTGTAGATTCTAGCTACTCTCTCATAATCATAAGCGAAATCATTTATCTAAGTGGTACATGTATTCTGTGTGTTTAAATGAATGTCATACTGCCCTATAAACAATTAAAAAATGGTTTGTATATTCTCCATCATCATGATACTGATTGTATAATGCTGACTGTTAAAAAGAAAAAATACCTGCGCTATGCTTTACTGTTTACAAGTTATAAATTTATATTGTATACAATAAGATGTAATCTATGTCTTACGTTATAAAGTGAATTGAATTCAATTGTATTCAAAACGTTTTCATTATAAATAACTTAAGTATTATCGAAAATACTTATCTTTTACTTATCTTTTACTTCAATGACCATTATGTACTCTCTGCTTATGGATGTAAAATCTGTTGAAATGTTCAGGCGATTCTGGACTTTGTCTTCCGATGAGCAGTGGAAAATTCTAAGATAGATATAGGTGAAATAACTTATCGAAAAGGTATATTGTCTGTGTTTACTTTCATTATGTACTTTTATTTTTACTATAATAAACGGGGGATAAATTAATGCCGCGTTCTTGAACTTGAACCTTAGTTATCACCAAAAACTGAAAACATTATTTTTAAAACTTATCTTCTGCTTCAATGGCCCTCTTTATGACTGTGAAATCTCCTTTGCCTGTTGATGTAACGAATGCTGGACTTCTCGTCTTTGTTGAGCCGTAAAAATCATAACTTCAGGTATTCATGTACGTATCTAAGGTTTGAGGATTCTCGGTCTGCATGCGCTATTCTGGATACTTCACCACGAGAACTGTGTTTAATGAACCGTCTCTGTGTTTTCGACGGTAAACTGAATGTTTGAAGAGAATAGCTGTCTTTGTCGAATGCAATGCCATATAAAATTTGTAGACTAGTTGTAGAATCGACTTTCCAAACAGGGATGGGTCTGTCTCCTAACAATTTTTGTCATTAGGAAGTATACGTCTGAATGTCGCAAAGCAAAGCCTTCGAATGAGTTAAAATCGTGATTAAAGTGAATACCTGTTCACCCGTTCTACAGGCATCGACCTTTAAATACTGACCAATAGCTACTGTCGCTATTATTAGCACATAATAAACAAAAGCACGTGTTCCTAGTACATATGATAAATTAATTTGTTAACTTATTGGACAGCCACAAGTAAGGTCTCGTTCTGCTTGGATGACTATACCTGACACTGTTCATCAAGTTAGGCCAAATAAAACCAGTGTTGGTTTTTCTTCTGTCTTTATTAATTGTAGGAATCATCGAGAGGTGTTTTATATCGATAAATGGAGTTTTATGAAGAGACTTACTTTTACAATCGACGACTGACTTTTACAATTTATACATAGACCAACTCCATTACTTAAAATGTAAAAGTCAGCCGTCGAATGTAAAAGTGAGTCTCTTCATAAAACTCCAATATGAACATTAACTTTGTTTAGTCTTATTTATCCGCATTGCGACATTTTTTATACATACTACGCATGCGTAAAAGTCAGTTCTGCTAAATTTATTCATTTTACAACGCAACGACCACGGATGACGACTTACATTTTCATTTTGAAAAAGAGACATTCAGAATCGAGTGTTTTGATGATGCCATTTATCGATTACACCAAGATGCCTCATTTTAAGTTTTTACCGGGAAATCCGGGTGTTTCGGAATTTGCAAGAAACAGTTTCCCGTTAACAGGTAATTTTTGTAAAGCAATAGGATTTGAAGGATTTTACTCAAACAACCGGTTAAGCATTTCTTTGAAATTGGGAGTTTATTTCTAATGTATTTTTTTTTTAGAAATGCAACACTTTCTCTTTTGTGTGCAGGTTTCGAACTGGGAAGGATTTTACCCCAGCCACTCCTTGTAACAACGAAAGATACTCGCTCAAACGACGCAGGACTAGGTGGACAGGTGGACAAATGGTCATACATCACCGGACGAAATTACAGATTGTTGGAATTTCGTGAGCTAAATTTTGTGCTAATTACGGGAAAATGGATATTTCAATAAACAAAAAACCCAAGGTTTCGTGTAAGAAAACAGATGCTTCTCATTCATCTTTTGTGTACATTGGATTCTATATATTTTTCGTAGATCAATCATTGTGAAATGAATCCATTATATAGCAATGAACGTTGAATTTAGGAAATTTATGATCGGAGTCACGGATGCGTTTACAATAATGAATCTGAGACATTCAATTCACTTGATTATTTGTGCCATTTTCAATAGGATTTTTTGTGAACTATTAACATTTAACGCTAATAATTTCGTACATTGTTCATATTAAATTGTTTGATTTGTTATTGCCTTTGAAGTGCTGTTCACTTATTTGCCTCGCCTTTTGTTCTCATTTTAACGTTAACTGTACCTGTCCAATAAGTTGAATCTTATTGGACACCTACAGGTAACTTATTGGACGGGCTGCGGGACAATAACAAATTTATTGAACCAGGTTTAACAAAAGATGACGTCGTAAAAATGTTTAAAGATTATTTATAATTCTTCAAGGAAAGTAATGCTTCTATCTAAATAAATCCATCACGTGACGCCATCGCTACTTTTAGATTGATAAACAAACATGGCGTCAAGAGAACGAAGTTGGCTGTTTGGGATACACCTAACTTTTAGCATGGAGGGCAAACTTCTTACTCTTAAACATGTTAAAGATACTTGTCTTTTTGTGTAATAAGTATCAACCATCTACTCTGTAATGAAAAATATTAAGCTTTTATTCACAATCGTAGTCAAAATGCAACATACCTTGTTGTCTATGATATACCGCGGACATGCGTGTCTATATACTATTTACTCACTTCCTTCATCAATATTCACGAAAATACTGAAATCTTAAATGCAGGCATTGCTTAATTGTTTTGTTATTATAACGACTTCTATAGAGAAATTTTGAGGAAAGTATCAATTTTTCATTACACTTTGTGTGTCTCAAACCATTTAATCATTTTGTTTCACACAAAAATCGGCCTTTATTTAGCGTGTTCTTTTACGATATAAATATTTAGTTTAAAATTTATTTAACAAAAATAGCGATTATTTCAAATCATAAATTACATGAAGTTGTCCTTAAAAAAATCGACAACCGCCCTACCCTCAACTCCCGGTTGTCACATGTCAGTGCCCCTAATATTAGGAGCACTACATGTACTAATTACTGTTGTGAGGTGTGTTATATTTGTATTGTTTCATCATGTCTATTATTAGTAACATTAAGTTTCTTGAACATTCCAGAGTGGTCAATATGTTCGGTCATTGTTTCTAGAACATTCCTGAACTTTGTGTATGTCCAGAACTTTCCAGTAATATCATGTACTTACAACTTCTAGAATATTCTAGATTTATGATACTGTATAAATATCCTGTCAATTCGATGCATAGATACGATTGTCTTACAAGCATCATTGAGGTACGTATTACTGGGATATAATTTCACTGGGACATTGTGTGCAGCAACGGACACTCTGATGTATGTATTTTTAGATTTTTGCTAAGTTTGTACTTAATGATTTGTATATTACTGTAAATAAATTATTGTTAAGTTTAAACTGTGTGATTGATCTTTGCTGGCATTTAGGGTTATTCTGACCCATAACAGAATTGGGGGCTCGTCCGGGATAAAGAAGTTTTGCACTTTTGCAGTTTATTGTCAAAATTTTGTTTATTGAACCGTTAAATTTGATTATAAGCCAGCAGAAATCAACATGGTGTTTTCGGTCACAGACTTTCTAAGTTCACCAAGTGTTCAGGTTTTTGATTCGTTAAAAAAGGATGACTTGATCGCATTAGGTATGCATTTTGGGTTAGAAGTTAAATCCTCACAGAGAAAGCAAGACATTAGAATTAAGGTTGCAAACAAACTTGTAGATGAAAACATCTTTGAAAAATACGAACTTCCAGAATATACAGTTAGATCAGAGTTAGGCTCTTATAAAATGGCAGACTATCAGTTTCAATTAGAGTTAGAGAAAATGCGATTAGAAAGAGAAAAATTAGAAAGAGAAGATCGAGAAAGAGAAAGGGAAGAACGAGAAAGAGAAAGAGAAGAACGAGAGCGTGAACGGAAATTTGAATTAGACAAATTAGAAAGACAAGAGCACTTTGAGTTAGAGAAATTAAGATTACAGCAGAAACCAGAACCCTCATTTGTCAAGAATGAATTTGATGCAGCAAAAAATATTAGGTTAGTTCCGAAATTTCAAGAAAAATCTGTAGACAAGTATTTTCCCCAATTCGAGAAAGTCGCAGAAAATCTTAAATGGCCACAACACGTTTGGTCAACAATGTTACAAAGTGTACTGGTTGGCAAAGCAGCTGAGGTATACTCTGCACTAGGGGTAGCTGAAAGTTCAGACTATGAGAAGGTCAAAGCAGCAATATTAAAAGCATATGAATTAGTACCTGAAGCATATAGACAAAAGTTCAGAAAGTATAGAAAGTTTGATAATCAAACATTTGTTGAATTTTCACGAGAGAAAGAAGATTTATTCGATCACTGGTTTAGATCTAAGAAACTTGATAAAACTTTTGCTAATTTGCGCCAAGTCATCCTGGTAGAAGAGTTTAAGGAATGTGTTACTCAAGATTTGAAAACACATCTAGAAGATAAGAATGTGAAAACTCTTGAAGAGGCAGCAGTCATATCTGATACTTATGCTTTGTCTCATAAAAAGAATTTTGTATCAAGATCTCAGACTAGCAGTAATTCTACAAATTCAGACACATATAAAAAGAGTGGTTCAGGGTCTCAGTCTTTCACAAGTTCCCAGTCTCCATCCCAAGGTGGTTCTAAGTCCGGTCCAGGACGTTTTGAAGGATCATCTGGAATAGGGTCGCTTCCTACTTGTAGTTATTGTAAGAAAAAGGGTCATCTGATCAGTGAATGCTTTAAACTTAAGAGAAAAAATGATTTTGATAAAACTCAACCACATGCTTGTGCGGCAGTTAGAGGTGATAGAGAAGCCTTAGTTTCGATTTGTTCTGACACTCCTGATGTCCAGGGTTCACAGTCCAGTTCTATTGATTCTATGGAGGATTATAAGCCCTTTATGTCTCAGGGATTTGTTTCACTCGGTGACTCTAGCGAAATAAAACCTGTCCAGATTTTGAGAGATACTGGTGCTGCACAGACGTTATTGTTAGAGGGCGTGCTTCCTTTGTCTGAGCAGACTTCTACTGGTGGGTCAGTTTTATTACAGGGTGTGGAGCTAGGCGTCATTGATGTTCCCTTGCATAGAATTAGTTTGAAGTCAGATTTAGTTACTGGACCTGTTATCGTAGGTGTTCGACCTACTCTTCCCGTTCCAGGCATTTCTTTGTTGCTAGGCAACGATTTAGCTGGTGGAAAAGTTGTACCAGATCCTATAGTTTGTGAGAAAATCACTCCAGATGTCATGTGCGATGATGAAGATGATGACATTTATCCAGCCTGTGCTGTTACTAGAGCGATGGCCAGAAGACGAGAAATGGAGGCAGACCATACTCAAGCCTTTGACGAGACGAATTCCTCTGTTGATATTGATTTGAATGACACTTTCTTATCTGACCTTGATGGCACTCAAACAAGCATGGAACCACACAATATCAAGAAGCAAGAGAAGAAAGAACTGTTACCAAAATTTGGTGGTGAGGATGATGAGTTGCATCCACTAGTTAGCCAAGGCAAGGACATCCTCAGCCGAGAACGTTTACTCTCTGAACAACATAAAGACCCAGATATCATTCAACTTAGTAAGAGGGCACTTCCACCAGAAGAGGCTACTAAAGTTGGAGAATGCTTCTATATGAAAGATGGCATCCTTATGCGAAAATGGCGACCACCTGACGCTTCCCCAGATGAAGTGTGGCGTGTTGTTCACCAGATAGTGGTCCCAGCTGCTTATCGTCGAGATGTCATGAGTTTAGCTCACGATACACCTATGGCTGGTCATTTAGGTATCAATAAGACTTATAATAGGATTTTGAGTCATTTTTATTGGCCTAAGCTAAGGAAGGATGTTTCTGAGTTTTGTAAGTCGTGTCATGTCTGTCAGATGGTAGGTAAACCGAACCAGAAGATACCATCCGCCCCTCTCCAACCAATTCCAGCTTTTGAAGAACCGTTTAGTCGAGTGTTGGTGGATTGTGTAGGACCTTTGCCTAGGACCAGATCTGGGAACCAGTATTTACTTACCATTATGTGTACATCCACTCGATTCCCTGAAGCCATACCTCTTAGGAATATAAAGGCAAAGAGCATAGTTAAGGCCCTAACCAAGTTTTTCAGTTTTGTAGGAGCACCCAAGGCAATTCAGTCGGATCAAGGCTCAAATTTTATGTCGGGGTTGTTCCAGCAAGTCATGCATGAGTTGGGTATAAGGCAATATAGATCAACTGCTTATCATCCTGAGTCCCAGGGAGCGCTAGAACGTTTTCATCAAACCCTAAAAACAATGCTGAAGACCTATTGTTACCAGTATGAAAAAGACTGGGATGAAGGGGTTCATCTTGTACTATTTGCTGCACGAGAAGCAGTCCAGGAGTCTCTTGGGTTCAGTCCTTTTGAATTGGTGTTCGGTCATACAGTTAGAGGTCCTTTGAAATTGTTGAAGGAAAAGTGGCTGACTGAGACTAGTGATCTTAATCTTTTAGATTATGTGTCTGATTTCAAAGAAAAACTTTACAATGCTTGTAAATTAGCACAAGACAATTTGAAGAATTCTCAGATGAAAATGAAAATGTGGTATGACAAAGATGCCAGAAATAGGGTGTTTAAGCCAGGTGATAAGGTTCTTGTATTTTTACCTATTCCTGGTCATCCTTTACAGGCCAGATTTTATGGCCCTTATGAAATTGAAAGCAAGATCAGTGATGTAAACTATGTAGTTAAGACACCAGGTCGACGTAAAGAGAAACGGGTTTGTCACATTAACATGTTAAAAGAGTATTTTGAAAGGTGTGACCGAAATTCTGTAAAACCAGTTTCCACTTTAGCCAATGCTAAGACTGTTCAAAATTGTATTGAAAGTGATACGAGTGTAGAGATGAATGAGAAAGATTGTAATCAGAGTGTTCGTTTGAAAAACTCAGAAGTTTTGGCTAATTTGGATGCCAAACTTGGACATTTGAACATTCACCAAAAAGAACAAGTTAAAAACTTGATGAATGAGTATCATCAAATCTTTTCGGATGTTCCAAAGAAAACTAATGCAGCTTGTCATGATGTCATAGTGAGTGACGTTCTGCCTATCAAACAACATCCGTACCGTCTGAATCCAATAAAATTGCAGTACCTAAGAAGGGAAGTGCAGTACATGTTGGACAATGACATTGTTGAACCTAGTAAAAGTGATTGGAGCTCACCATGTATTCTTGTACCAAAACAGGACGGTTCGTACCGATTATGTACAGACTATAGAAAGGTGAATTCTGTTACCAAAACTGATTCATTTCCAATACCTAGAATCGATGACTGTATTGACCGCATTGGAAACGCCAAATTTGTCAGTAAATTTGACCTGTTGAAAGGCTACTGGCAAGTACCGTTAACAGAAAGAGCAAAAGAAATATCTGCTTTTGCTACACCAGATGGACTTTACCAGTATAAAGTAATGCCTTTTGGCATGAAAAACGCACCGGCTACATTCCAAAGGATGATTCACTCCCTCCTTCAAGACCTCGAGGGATGCGAGGCCTACATTGATGATGTCGTCATATACAGCGACACATGGGACGAACATCTCCGAATCATGCGTGCTTTATTTGACATTTTAGCTAAAGCAAACTTAACTGTGAACCTTGAGAAGAGCGAATTTTGTCATGCTTATGTAGAGTATTTAGGTCATAGAGTAGGTCAAGGTTATGTTACACCCATTATGGCTAAAGTGGAAGCTATTGCAAAGTTCCCGATTCCTACAAACAAGAAAGAGTTAATGAGGTTTTTGGGCATGGCTGGGTTTTACAGAAAATTTTGTCCAAATTTTTCCTCAGTAGTTAGTCCACTTACAAATCTTTTACAAAAGAGGGTTAACTTTGAATGGACAAAGGACTGTGAAAAATCGTTTCATAAAATCAAATCTGTCCTTATGAGCAATCCCGTTCTGTCAACTCCAGATTTTTCTAAGCAATTTAAGCTTACTGTTGATGCTAGTGATGTTGGAATCGGGGCAGCTTTGTTTCAAGAACATAGTGATAATGTAGATAGAGTTGTTTCTTATTTTTCAAAGAAACTTACAAAATGTCAGCAAAACTATTCCACCATTGAAAAGGAATGCCTTGCTTTGTTGTTAGCCTTACAGCATTTTGATGTTTATTTGAATGTTACTTTGCATCCAATTCTTGTATATACGGATCACAACCCCCTGACATTTTTGCATAAATTGTCAAACAAGAATCAAAGACTGACTAGATGGAGTTTGTTGTTACAAGAATACAACATAACAATTAAGCATATCAAAGGCAAAGACAATGTTATTGCAGATGCCTTGTCCAGAGTATCATAAACAAATTAGATTTTTGTATTAATGTACATATGTTTTTCATTGACATTCAAACTTTTTAAGGGGGGAGGTGTTGTGAGGTGTGTTATATTTGTATTGTTTCATCATGTCTATTATTAGTAACATTAAGTTTCTTGAACATTCCAGAGTGGTCAATATGTTCGGTCATTGTTTCTAGAACATTCCTGAACTTTGTGTATGTCCAGAACTTTCCAGTAATATCATGTACTTACAACTTCTAGAATATTCTAGATTTATAATACTGTATAAATACCCTGTCAATTCGATGCATAGAGACTTTTGTCGTATGAGCACCATTGAGTTACAACTGGGACATATTTTCACTGGGACATTGTGTGCAGCAACGGACACTCTGATGTATGTATTTTTAGATTTTTGCTAAGTTTGTACTTAATGATTTGTATATTACTGTAAATAAATTATTGTTAAGTTTAAACTGTGTGATTGATCTTTGCTGGCATTTAGGGTTATTCTGACCCATAACATTACCACTAGAAATGTTTTCTTATCTTTTATCAATTTTGTTAAACTGTCAACTGTAAAAGTCAGTGCTTCTTGGAAAAGTCCAGTATGACAATATATAATATAAAAGTGCATTGAAACAAAGTTTTAAGTAAGATACAAATCTCAGACGGTCACTGAACCTCGTCCAAGTCCCGTATCTGACGTATTAGACAATGTTTGTCTTGTTTCCCTTACATATACTGTTATACTCGCCTCATTCGGCGGACAGGAAGCTAGTGTAGTACAAGATTGGACGTCAGCATGTACTCCATCGCAGACAGCACAGGTGTCTTGCATCTGAGATGGGTCTTTCAAATTAAAAGAATTTAATTAGTACAGGTAGCAGTTTAAATATTACCGATTGAGAGATATACTTTTTCCTCACTTCTGCTTGATCCAATTCAGTCGTGTTTACAAGTTTAAAGATTTTTATTATGCATGAGCCCTTCAATGTCAAATCGCGAGAATAATAATTTACGAACGGACGGATGATCAAGAGATTTAATATAAATTTCAGCATAATTAAAATAAAGCCGAGGAAATTTATTTCGCGTGTGCTGCTTCTCGCGAAATTTCGCGATAAATATATCCACGCGTATATTTAGGAATCTACAGTACTCCAGAGGTGAGTCTTCTGATTTTAGAAGATTTTATCGAATAAAATACAATAATTTATTACGGTTAACGTTGATAGGCAATCTGATTAAAATCCGATCCTGTGATCCGCTCACACAAGATTGCTACACAAGGTTAGCCAACTTTTGTGATCTGATCAAAGGATCTGATTTTAATCAGATTGCGTTGAGAGCATGAGAAAAAGAAAGATATTTTTGAGTAATAATTTTATTAAAAAAATGTAACATGTAAAGCGATTTCGTGATCGTATGACATTTGTAATTACTTATAACCTATGATAATTTATACTCACCAAGTCCACAGAGTTTCGCGTTACATGGACCGTTACTGTCTGGGGCATCGGAACAACAATCAAGGCACGCCGTCAGCGTCTGTCGTCTTCCTGAAATGCCTTGCAATGCCCACCTCATAGGGCACATCTAAATAATAGAAACGCCTTTTATATTGAAAGAATCCTGAGAATAGTTGCACTATATAAAGAGTACTTGAAATACATGAATTCAAAAGAGGAAGAATCATCTTTTTCAATTTTTATAGCTTCAAAGAATTTTGGGTGAGAAAGGTGAGTGTAATTGAAGCTTATCTTATCATTCAAAACATTCTTCACACCAGTAAAAGATTTAATAAACATTTTTTTAATGAAAAAAAAATTCTGTTTCAATTATTTTATCTTTTTCATCGTTAACAACTTAGAAGTTCCGAAACCAGATTATATGTAGGCAAGATTTCATTATGCTTACCTCTAAACAAATTGTACAATTGAAGATATATTCTTTTCAATTTTTGAAAAATATATGCAAATAAAAATATTAGATGTTAACCTTAAACAATTTAGTTAATATTTTAGAAGATTAAAGTTGACGTTAGTGATAATCTTTCATTATACAGTGTTCTTCTGTTTTAACAAAATTACCTGACGAGAAAAACATCCTGCATTGTACGCCATACTCAGATCTTCTTGATAGTTTTTTTTCCAAATAACATTCCAAAAAGGAATAATTTTTTTCCCAATATAACATTTTACGGTAACAATTCGGCAACCAACATATGTAAAAATTTCATATAAATATTTCGAGGGTCTCAGACATTTATGATTTGGGACTCAAAGTTTCTTTCTTGGACTCTATAGGGAACAGGGACAAAGAAATTTTCTTAGCAAACGGTCAATTTTTCTTCTTAGATTGATGAAATTTCAATATTTTGAAGGCTCTCTACTAAAAGAGAATATATTGATTTCTTTCAGACTTAGTGTAATAAGAAAGATATATTTTAAAGTGTTTAATCATCGCAATATAAAGAAATTATATCAAAAAATATTTCCGCTATAGACACAGGTAAAGATCTGTTTTTGCTGATTCAATATTTTGCTTGATTTTAGAAATAATCCAGTCGATATTATTCATTTCACCATCTTAGATAATACAATTGGTGCATCTATTTCACATAAAACCAGATGAAAGTCTATTGTTTTACTTCCATTCATAAGTCGACTTGATCAGTTTATCCAGTTGAAATTGAAATAAAATAGACTACAGAATCAGCTGACTTATCTATTTTTTAATTGATTTTACTGAAATTAAAAAGACGTTAATCATAACCTAGCAACAAAATTCTGATAAAAGTGATGACTTAAACTTTTCTATCCTACATTTCCCTTATTTATGTATCAATATACTTTTCTCATCTGCATAATTTATGCTTCCAAATTGTTTCGATTCGAAAAAGCAAGATCTACTTGTGAACAATTTCTAAAACGAGGGAAGCTATTGCCAAACGAATTGAAAAACCTTGGCAAAGACATCAACTGTCTCGCTAAAATTTTTATTATTATGTGGCTAGCGTGGCCAAACAAAGTTGTTTAACTATATATCACCTTTTCAGTGAGAGATGTGCCTATTTTAGTAAGATATATGTACTTAATTTCCGGTGAACCAAGCAAATTTTAGTTTTTCATGCTTAATTGAATAGATGTCTTATTTCTGATTTTTAGTGTTAAACCAGAACCTTTTCATATACCATAGATGAACATTAAGAACTCGTGAATTAAAAATAGTTTATTTTATCTCTCATAGCAGGTAAGATTGAAGGAAGTTTAAAATAAAAACAGAATAAATTAGATGGATATTAAAAATCCTTCTACACCAGTGTTAATAGCCATTGTTCTGCTGTATAATTCCTGAAAGAATTTTATAACTAAATAGCTTTCATTAAAAATGTGTTATAGGATTCCTTGAATTTTACCTCATTGTCGCCACAAACAGTCAATTTTGTGATACAGTCTGTAATATCTGGAGCATTAGTGCATTGCATACAGGTTGGTCCAGCACGAATCAACCCTGATAAATATGTTTAAGACAAAAGAGTTCAAGCCACGTTGTCAAATACGGTAAAGATCTTTCTATCAATGAAGCATTTTTGAATCATTAATAAAGTTATACAAATTTATATATATATTTTTTTAATCTTTTACAGATTAATATACTTATGTATTTTTATAAGAATTTGTTTTAATAAACCTAGTAAATTTAACATTTAATACATAAACAATATTATAATAGTTCGCACTATTTTTGTATACCGTAAGTGGATACGCTGATGTATACAACTGAAATTAAAAAGATATAAAGATTGATATATAATGCTTTCTTCATTCATTAAAATTTGTACCATTTTCAAAAGTCCCCTTAGTCATTTTTGCTTCCTTGTCTATAGTGAATTGTGTGAAAGTACGAAGAATAAGTGATTGATAAGATTGTTAATAAATAGCTACGAAGCAGTCTTAAAAAGAGTTCTCCTAAATGGTCTGCAAATGAGTTTACTGATTCATACATGTAATAACCGATCAGTGCTTTAGAAGTCATAAGGGAAAAAATATTCAATCGATGTTAATATATAAAATAATGATCAAAATATGTACTTGATTTTAAGAAAATTAATACAGTATATTGTATATATCATAAATTAAAGAAAGTACTCACAAAAAATGGCGATTTCATTCCTTTAATGAAAAGTTAATTAAACATGTTAAATAACTATAAAAGAATATTGGCATATTTAAATAGCTCAAATCCGAAAAATAAAACGAGTGTTGATATAGATTCTATGTTTGAGGTTTGATTATGTTTTGATTGAGTATATGAAAACAACTATTTCAAGATTTCTGCCGCTGGATGTAAAATTATTTAAAGTGATTTTTGATATAGTGGCATAATACCAGGATATTGGTTAATAGGGTTAGCTTTAGCTAAACCTATTTATGAGGGTAAATGTGACAGGAGCCATCCAGAAAATTACAGACCAACTACGTTACCTAGTTGTTTTGGAAATATTTTTACCAGTATACTTTGTGACCATTTAAATACTTTTGCTGATGAGGTAGAGTTAATAATTGAATCTCAAACAGGCTTAAGAAAAGGATATTCTACTATTGATAATACATTCGTTATTGATTTTCTGAGTAAATAAGCCCTTTAAATAATAAGAAAATATTCTGTGCCTTTATAGACTTCAAGCAAACCTTTGATACGGTCTAGAGACATGGTCTATGGACTACAGTTTTACAACGTGGAATTGATGCAAAATGTTTTAGATTTATCAGAAACATGAATAAGGGTGTTAAGTCAAAAATACAAATAGGTCAACACTTATCAAATTTTTATGTGTAATGTTGATATTAAACAAGGGGAAAATTTATCACCTTTATCATTGTTCATTAATGACCTAGAAGATTATTTAACCAGAAATCAAATAAATGGTTTTACATTTCAGCAAATGCAAGATGACATGTTTGTTATGTAAAAACTATGTATATTTTTTATGTCTGAATCTGCTTCTGATTTACAAAAGTCACTTGTTGTGTTTGCTGAATACTGTGATTTATGGGAACTCCGTGTTAACATAGCCAAAGCAAAAGTCCATATTTTTTCTAAAGGTCCGATGCCAAAATGTTTTATATAATGGTATGGCTATCGAAAATGTGAAAAAATTTTGTAACCTGGGTTTATTCCCGTCAAGAAGTGGAAGATGTAATAATGCCAAAAAAATTAACAGAACAAGCTCTAAAAGAAATGTATAGAGTCTTTCGTAAATTTCGCTATTTTAATTTACCAATTAATTGTCAGCTAGACTTGTTTGATACAGTCATCAACCCAATTTTACTTTATTCTTGTGAAGTTTGGGGATATGAAAATTCAGACATTATAAAAAAAGTTTACTCAAAATTTCTGAAATTTATTCTAAATCTTTAATCTTAAATTTAGTACCCGAAATTGCCTGGTGTAGAAACAGGTAGATACCAACGGTCAATACTCATAAAATAAAAAATGGTTATATAATGGGCAAAAATTTTAACAGCCCATGAAGTAAGCTTACAAATGTTATTTAGTCATATTTTTGTAGGTGTTACATATTTATCGATGGGTCGTTTGTTCATCAATAGATGAAATGTGTACAAGATGTACTTAATTCTTGTGGATTGTCCAACATATGGACAAGTCAAATATTTCATAGCTTTAATTGGCTTAAGTCAACCATTAAAGATACCCTAAAATGTCAATTTGAACAAGAATGGAGAAGCATTGTTGATTGTTTACCCAAGTGTATTAATTATAGAATTTTTAAAACAAACTTTGTCTGTTCTTCTTGAATCCTCCATATATATATATATATATATATATATATATATATATGGCAGATGTCTTTGAATCATGAAAAGACCTTTGAACGACCTTCGTGTCCCAAAAGCAATTTCCAGCTGTGCACTGCGCACCATTTACTTTTGTCCAGATATGAAATTCTTGATCACTATATATGGTTTGTGAGGTTGGGGCAGGAGTATGCCCCTAGTTATAAATCAAATAATAAACAGTCATTGACTCTCATATAGCATTGTTATCATCCGGTGCTTTAATGTCCACACCAAATTCACTCAACTTCCGGTAGACCTAGTTTTGTAGAACGATTTTTACCTTATTGTATGCTGCTAACTTAAGGCCATGGCTATCTGTAGAAAACATTTTATGTTCGATAGTCTATTTACAACAAATTTTCATCAGTGAAATTCATAAGCATTTGATTGTTTTCATTTTTATAGATTTTTCGAAAGGAACCACCTGCAGATGCCATACTGTCTGCTTTATCACGCCCTTCTTGCGCCAAACGCCGCATACGGTAATTTTTTGTTTTGAGTTTTTAAATTAATACAAATGTAAAGAACAGAAATACAAAAAAAAAAGTTGATTTTTTTCTTCAAAAATGGAAAAGACACGATTTTATTGTTTTCCTACCCCTTTGGGAAAAAATAATTTTAATGTATCTGATATAAAATAAAGTCATAATAAAACTTTTCATATAACGATATCCAATTGCAAACCAATCTTTTCGAATAAAAAAAAAATGAACAGATCTAATAAAGATTTTAAAGCATGTTAAATAAAATAAGTTTACCCAAATCCGAAAGAATTATCAAATCCTATAATTTTTTGAGTCTAATAGATCAAACTTGAAGATGCCTGTAAACTACATTTCCTTAGAATACCTTTAGTTTGTATTTATAATATATAAAACAACATAATCATTAGAAACACATCATTCTGTTTTTGAAATGAAGATTTTAAAATTACTTTGATACAGTGTACATTCTGGCCAAACCCCACTAGTAATGGCCATGATGTGAACAAATATGTATATGTTTGCAATCATTCCAGGGACGCTCTATTTTATCTTGTTCCTCTATTTCATGATAAGATTTGGGGGGGGGGGCGGCTGGAGATTTTATTCCATAAATACTTTTTCGCTCGCAGAAAAGAAAACATGATTACACAGTTTTTAAGCTTTAACTCAACAAAATTATGCAAATTGAACAAAATTCAATCAAATATTTGCAGCAATTTGAGATTTTTACTAATTGATTGATAAAAAATAATAAAAGTTTGTTTGGGACGTTGATAAATTGAAATTTTTTACGAGCTTTCATGGTCTTTTAAAAGTTAAAGTATAAATAAATATATTCTCATTAAATTTTAAAACATAAGTTAATAGTACTGTCTAGACAATACTTATCTAGACAGACACCACACTACAAACAAACAGACAGGCAGACGGAACTTGACAGTATCATTTTGAATTGTTAAATCAAATAAAGAATTTTAATTGAACATTTAAAACAATAAATTCTGAAAATTGAACATACTTACTTTCGTTCACTAATCTAACAAATTATCTTACCTCTGCCCATAAGAATGTCTCTATATATGTAAAGTTCAAATCCTATGCACGATAGTAGACTTATAGGTTATCTCATATGCAGAAATAAAACCTATTCAGTGTGTGTTTTCCTTGAAGACATTGCTCTGCTCAATATAAATGTTCCTGTTAATGTTATTTGCAAGAGTAGAAGTACATATGTCAATATTATACTCAAACATTTCGAAGCATAAATTTGTAAAACAACATGAATTCATTTTATTGTGAGGTGCTGTCATTTTGGCGATATTGATTTTATTTTTAGACCTCAATATCACCAAACTACATTTTGAAAAGTATCTAGTCCCATTTTTCCTCCAAAATCCTGTATTTCCCATTTGGCATCTGTTGTAAAATATTCAAATTAAGACTGATTTATTCATTGAAAATAAATGCGGATATTTTTTTGAAACTTTAAAACCTATTCAAAAGGTCGAAACATCAGGTCATTTACATAAAGCATCATTCAATACTCCTTGAATATATTCTACTCCTGCCTAAATTCCATTATGTAATTTATTTTTTCATTTGGTTTTTCCGAAATATACAGGGCTTATAAGTTAAGACTTGATGCTGTCATGAGACAGTCATACCCGCACTAAGGTGTTTTGCCTCTAAATACACACTCCTTCATATTGGGCTTTCCAAGGAAAAAGGCAAAATAATTCTATGATCTACCCAGTAGATATATTCGTCATATCGAGCATAAAATTCTCAGGTGACCAATGATCGAGCCTCTTATATGCATTTTCATATGCTTAATTCATCAGCAGTCTGAAATAACAGAATTTGATTAATGATGTAAAATAGTTTTTTGCCCATAATATTAAAACTTTTTAAATTTATTTTCTCAACAACAAATAATATTAGTTTAGTACAAACCGTTTTTTATGAATTTATCAAAATGTGCAAACTTTTTCTAGTATCTGGTTAGGCAAAAAAACCCTTAAAAATCCAACCCAATCAATTCTGTCGACATCCCCCTTCCCACACACACAGACATATCTTTTCTGAATAGGCCTAGATGACGTTATGTTTAAACATCATTTGTTATAAAAATTTAAGATTTCCTCATGTAATTTACATGCATGTGAACACCTTTTTGAAAAATTCTTCATCACACTGGGTTTGCACCACCCATTATCATTTTTAGATAGCACCACTCGGCACACCTCCGCCGATTTAGACTACATCTGATGAAGGCGACGGAATCAGTCAAGATTTGCCAACTTAGATAGCACATGCTGATGGTGCAGTTTGGTATGCATATCAGTTGAAATAATTCATTTTGTGGTTTTAATTGATTTATATTCCATGAAGTTGACAGGACTTCTGATAGTCGGTTAGTACAAGTTTAAGTATAGATTGGGAAAGATAAACCGAAATGAAAAAGGTTAGATTAAAGTTCAAAAAGGGTCAAAGATCATCGCATGCCACAACAGACGATTTTCCCATTGCGAAGTCATCTCCTGTTGTCGACATGAGATTCAGTTACAGGCACAGATCCAGAATTTTTTTTCGGGAGGAGGGGGGGGTCACACCTCAGTCAAAAAATTCCAGCCAAGAATTTCCTGAGATGCAAAGAATAAACAAATAAAATAAAAACAATGATGATGGGGTTCTTGTTTTCCAGGTGAAAGACGTCCAAAATCTATTTTGTTGTTGTTTTTTTTACTTCAGTATACAGTCCAATTTTATAACTCTGCAAATTCCAGAAGGGGGGTCCGAACTCCTTAGCCACTCCTTGAAATGATAAATGATCTTTTGACTCAAAAATAGTAGAATTTTTTCCCATTTGACTCTAGGCCTCTACATATTTTAATTGTTTCTTGTGTTTATATTATGCCTGTTTCTTCTAAGTTGGGCTAAACACATGGCTTCCATATACCATAGGCAAATTCCTTGCAACATGACCTTTTGTTTGGGTATCACCAATTTTGACCTCTTGATCTCTAGATCTTGGAGTTTGACCCACTTTTACAAGTAAAATACCAAACTTTAAACTTGGCCTAAAATTTGAATAGTTTGTGCTAGGGCTCTCATGCTTAACATGTGTATTCATTGTGAACTTTCAACAGGTATGAATTTCTTTTACCTTGACCCTAGAGTTTGAACATGTGTATTCATTGTGAACTTTCAACAGGTATAATTTTTTTACCTTGACCCTAGAGTTTGACCTACTTTAAAACAACTTAAAACTTGGCAATAACTCTTGAACAGGAAGTACTAAAGATTTCTCTCTTATTTTACATGTGTATTCCTTGTGACAAGATTTTCCTTTTGATAGCAACAATTTTTACGCTTTGACCTTGGAATTCTACTTACATATGAGAAACTTCAACCTTCACTAAAAACTGCCAAACAGGGGCATAAGTGTTTCAAAAACACATCTTGTTTTCGTTATTTTTAAGTGATGGTGTCTCTATATGAGTGAAAAAGTCCCGAAAGACATGTTTTAACAACAAGCAAACAAATTACTAAAAAAAACACAGTTTTCATTACTGTATATGTTTTATAATATGAATCAACAGATACATGTATACTTTTGGTCATATCTCTAGTTCCCCCTTTGCATCAGGAATGATGATATAAATATTTTAAAAATAATCATTATAAGAGTTGAAAAGGTTGAGCATATTAAAATTGACAAAGATCTGCAGTTGAATTAGCTATACCAGTTAAGCTTTATTTTGCTTCTCAAACCTTGATTAACTATTTTCATTTCATACATTATCATACATTGTCATACATTATCAGCTTCTAAAAAAATACATGAAAAAACAGCTTTTCAGAAACTGTAACCCTTTCCAAATACTTGCGAATCATACGTTTTTAGCTCATTTGAGCTTTTCTGGTTTCCTGATCATATTTTGTTTGTCGTCCATCTGTTTGTCTGCAAACTTTTTTACATTTTTAAGTTCTCCAGAACCACTGGGCCAATTTCAAATAATTTACATAGAAATATGCAGGGGACTTCTTCCATCATAATCCTTCTTCTCATTTTCGCAAAAGGTAGGGGACATTAAATCTCATTTGTAGGTCAGTCTGTCCGTCTGTCACAGCAAAATTAACCTTGATCATCATGGTCAGATATATATATTTAAATGCAGTCATCCTTTTTAAGTTGTTATCAAATATTGCTCCCGTATAATCCTGAGGTGTATTCGTTATCATATACGCGTAACCAGGCGTTAAAAGTTTAAGAATTGTTAAAACGTATTTAAAGAACTTAGTGTACAATGTAAAATTAGTGTCAAACTACAAATAATAATTTACAAGTGAACTTCCATTCGGCATATGTGTTATACTTTGCTGTATTTTTTTACTATCAGTTACGATTTTAAATAAATATACTTTTAATATTTTACAAGTTAAGAAAACTGTGTTGCTTGGGCAAAATTTTAAAATTGGATTCTATTAGAGTTATTCCTTTTTATTAATACAAATATAAGCCGCTACTTCTTATATGGCTTCAGAAGTTTGGCTTTGACTGATAAAATGCTTAATCAGAAGTGTTCCGGAAAAACAAAACATTTATATCTACTACTAAATGCCAGATGTGAATAAAAATATTTTTTTTTGGTAATGCATTTTGAAAATACTTCGAAGAGTAAAAAAAAATACGATGACATTTTATGAAATCAGTATTTACTTTTTAACCTTATAATAAGTTATTTATTGAAACGTCGCTATGAAAAATTGATGATGCTAGATTCTTTTACAAATTCTGCATCGTACGTGATCAATAACCAAAATCTTTTTTCATTTTTCATACATAGTTCTTAGTGCAAGATAACACCATGTTTGGAATATTATAAAACTGCTCAATCAAATTCTTGCTCAATGATTAATGGCGATGAATTTGCAAACGTAAAAATATCTGAAGACATTTGGTTGACATTAATATCAATTCATGTATATATAAAAGATACATTTTAATCATAACAAAACATGTAAATCAGTGCATTGAAGAAAGTAAAACAAACTTGGTCATACCTTTACTTATTGTCTTTACCACTACCAACAACAGAATGATATGTAATGTACATATCATACAGTTGTAATGAAACACACAACGACAGGTGATAGTTTTATTTATTATATAACACACCAGATTGCTTTAACCTGTAATTGTTCCATTGCTGAAGTCCGAGATTGTCATATCTGTTAAAATGTAATCATGATTTATTAGGGAAAAAGAAATAAATATAGAAATAATGATTAATAGAATAAAATTATAAATAATATTATTAAACAAAATAATATGACTTTTGATTGAGAATACATTATCTGTTTTGATAAAAAATGGAACTTTTTTGCTTTGCAGAGACTTTCTAAGAACCATATACGTATTAAAGAAAATTACAACTTTTTACATGTAATAAGAATGTAGAAATATTCTCGAGGACAAAATATTGTTATGTTATGAAATATGATCTCTTTGTCGAATTAATACCACCACCCACAGACTTATATAAGTTATTCAGAATAATCTCAGGAGCAATGTTATGATCCTACTGATATATGACAGCACTTCTCAAGAAAATATATGGAAAAAAAAATTTTGAACGTTTGTAATCAAAAGATTTATACAATTTGGTCCTTACTTGCTTTGACTTGGAAACAGTCTGCGACGTTACATTTGTTTCCTTTGCAACAAGCATCACATATTGGCATGCCTTGATCACCGTGAATAACTCTACCAGGTCGATGGAGTGTATTATCTTTATTCTCATTGGCTAACATTGCATAACACACCTAAATGAGATGAGATAATTCAATTTGTGACATCGTTATTTTAGTTTAAAGTAGAAAAATTAATTTTGTACATCAGTTGCAAGCTTTATAGCGAGAAGAAATTAAAAACAAAAGGCCCATGGGCCACATCGCTCACCTTAGCACATGAGCTAGTTAAAAAAACACCAATCAGCTCTATTGAAAAGTTTACTTCTTGGGGGAGGGGGGTGAATTTTTTATTACTTGAGAATGTCAATATATCAATAAAGCATACATGTATGATTTAGCCATACTTGAGAAAAAAAGTTTTTGATAAACTCACTGAGGATGTTTCCATATTAATATCACCAATCAATGCTTTGCTGATCTTGAGATGAAGATTTTTCAAAGATTTTCCGATGAATTCTTATTTAAAACTTTGATCAGCCATTGTGGCCCCGTCCTACCCCGAGGGTCATGATTTGAAGAAACTTGAATCTACACTACCAGAGTATGCTTCCACATGAGTTTCATCTTTCCTGGTCCAATGGTTAAAGAGAAGAAGATTTTTAAAAACATTTCCTATAGATTCCTATGTTAAACTTTGATCAGCCATTGTGGCCCTGCCCTAACCCCGGGGTCATGATTTGAATAAACTTGAATCTACACTACCTGAGGATGCTTCCACATAAGTTTTATCTTCCCTGGTCCAATGGTTCTGGAGAAGAAGATTTTTAAAAGATGCCATTAATTTTTCATTAACTTATAATTATCTCCCCTTGGAAAAGGGCTTGGTCCTTCATTTGAACAAATTTGAATTCCTTTTACCCAAGGATTCTTTGTGGCAAGTTTGGTTGAAATTGGCCCAGTGGTTCTTGAGAAGAAGATGAAAATGTGAAAAGTTTACAACGACAACGACAGCAACGCCAACGACAACAACGACAGACAACGGACAAATTTTGATCAGAAAAATTCACCTGAGCCTTCGACTCAGGTGAGCTAAAAACTGCAATGATTAAACACAATATATAGCATGCAGTTTTCACGTGAACAATACTAAATTGGTAAGCGATTTTTCTATCATAATCAATAGTTTAGAGGTGTTAATTGTATACAAGTTCAATTTATTTAAACAGTAGAATGAATAACGTGTCCTTTCTTTAACATAATTTATGTACAAAAAACAATGTCACACTTGTAAGCTACATTTGGATCTCTTATTTCTTGCCAATCTATATAATTTTTATATTTAATTCTTTTTTTAAAATTTCAAAATATTATTTTGACAGGGCGTCTTTTTATGTTTATAATTAAGCAGCAAACTTGGGGAATGATGTTTAGGTATGCATTATTTGTATACATACAATGATGAAATCCAACTATATTTATGTTTTTTCACTTCATTATAATTTGTTTTCATTTCTTTCCAATTAATTATGAATAATTATACATCAGTATTCGTTATTTTCACCGTTATCATTGAAGGAAGAGAAATTCTGAAGAGATAAAAACTGCTTTCAAAACGACATTATTTTTAAAAATGAGGAAAATCCAAATCAAATCCTGGATTGTCCTGTGTATGAATATATTATATCAAAGAACTGTGAGTATTGAAAGACGATGGCATGAATGGTTTTCTTTGTTTAACGTCCCTTTTGAGAATAAAGTTTGAGCAGCGGTGGATATTTTTCTGGCTTCCAATTACTGCGACACTGGATCTGAATTAAGGACGTGTCCCGCAGTGGGAATCGAATCCGCGACGTAAGGATGGACTCCTTTAGATCCGTGACTCCAGAGCAAAACCGCTATACGTCAAATGGCGACAGGCATTGAATGAGATAAAATCTTGTAAGAATTTGTAAAATGATACGGAAATTATAGAAATTTATTTCATTTTTTTCACAATACATGTACATGTACATAATTGTATTTTAATTTATAAATCTATATTATTGTACTAAAACTATTTTAGTGTTATAAATTCTCACTGTGATCTAAAATTTTTACTACTCTTCAGGACATTTTTCATCAAAAAAATACCAAACTTCAAACTGATATATGCATAAATAAACAAATTATAAGATTTTATATATTGTATTGTGTCGCCTTATGACACACGGATGTTAATATCAAAGTGTCTTTTCCTCTTTGCTAATAACAAATTGGATAACTCCCTCTTAAATTAAGGAATTTCACTGATGCACATAGTTCAGTTTCCCTTAATTCCTCAAATAACAGTTAGGAACCAATCTTGCGCTCATATGGGACCTTGTGACTATTTATTTGTATTAAGGTTATGGACCATATTTTACTATTATTCAACTAAATAGGATAACGTTTACCAAAATCTATTTGATACTTTTATTTCGAAATAATTTTTATCGAGCGTATGTACATTAATGCATGTTAATAGAATATTTATTTCTGACTCTATTTAATCAAAATAATTTAAATACACTAAGATATGATAAATTGAAACCCGGAAAAGGTACGGTGAAGCACAGTACCTTTTTATTTTGCTGTCCCTTATTTACATAAACAAAGGGTCCGTGTGTATGCTGTAAAACTGTGTCCTTACAACAATTCAAGCTGATTATAAGTACTGGACACTATTATACCACTGATTAAGTGAACAAATAAATAAATTACTTTAATAGATACACTCTTCACACCTTTCAGGAAATCCAAGGGGAGTGGTTTTTTTTTTAATTTTGTACAAACTTGATTCAATTTCTAATAAAACATGCCAGTTTTTTTTCTCTTTTCAATGCTTGTATACTTAAAAAGAATATTCGAATCATGAATTAATATTCGAATATCAACTCATCGAATGAATATTCGAATATTCGAATATTCGTTGACATCCCTATTATAAATACGTCATTAATTATTAATTCATTCTTTTATTATTAATTAATTCATTCATTATTAATATTAAGTCATTGTGCAATACATAGCTTTGTAAACACAAGCAGAAAACTGTCCTAAATTCAGTCAAATAAAATCGTATCCTATCGCTAGTAGCATTTCATGCACGTTTTTTGTTTACTTTTTCAAAAGGTAAATTTTATTAGAGGCACGATAGAGTTTCTGAATAGGAATGAAACATATGTATTCATGTAACTTTTGTCCGTTTCAGTCTTTTAATTATAGCTTTGACAAATTATTATCCGCTAATTTGTTTTTGTGTCAGAAATAAGCAGGAAAAGTCCTATTTTAAAAATAGAATGGTAATAAACTTAGCAAATTTTATGGCATCGTATATACCCCCAACCACCACTTTTTTTAACTGATTAAGATGCCGTGATCTTTTTTCTTCTTTCTTAATATACATTTATTCGTTTTTCTAATATAGCATTGTTAACAGAGATAAGAAATTAATTCAAACAATCAAATGAATTAGATAAATTATAATAAACTACTTACGTTTTATTGTATAAAAATTCCACAAAATAGTGTTTACGAAACAGCCGCACACGTTTTGGTTAGCAGTTATAATTATTTGATTTCCGAATTAGAAAGTGAAACAAATATAAATTGATATATATACAAATATTTTTCATCAAATATTCCGTCAATAATAATTGTAATTCTAAACTAACACAATGTATGTACTTTTCGCACGTGTGAGAAAAAACGAAAAATTTTTGTACAAATTGATTTGTACAGTTTGCATACGAATATACGAGTCGATTGGTGTAAGATTTAGTTGTAGCTCGGCGAAACTCAATGAATATTCATGAGGCGAGAAATATTGATAACGGCAAATATCAGGAATTAGGCTTTGAGTCCATCAACGAAATGTCTTTGAAAGTATTTGTTAACTATGTACTTTTTATTTTCAAACACCGAACTTTTATTATTTTGACTCTGCAAAAATCTCCGCTAGGATCCCCGTGTGTTTACATGTTGTTTATCCATAGCCCAGACCAGCAGCAATAGCCTATGGCTATATAAAGCCACCGTCTAAAAACATTCAGAATAAGTAGATGTTAATATCTTAAATTGTCTTAATTACTTAAAGTACATTTATACTCTGATAAGGGAGATTACTCTTAATGACAAAAATGTATATCATTCCTTTACAAGTTTGTCAAGATGAAGTGTCTTTTCTGTCCACTTAAGCTATGTTATAAGTGTTTGTATTTTATTTATAAAATACATTATGTTTAGAAAATCAAGAATGTTAAAGAAAAATTTCATTTGAGTGAGCAGGGGATTTAATGGTTTATGAACCTTAATCCTTATAACCACCTTTTTAAGATCAATTGCCGATAAATCTCAGACTGCTTTAATTCAGTTTAACGAGCTTTTTGATGAAGCATTGAATTTGTTAATTTAACATGGGGCTATCTTTCTAAACTCTACGATTTATAATGCAAATTAGTAAATTACAAATATATACAGCTGTAGTTTCTTTTCCATATTTATTGAGAATATTAACGAAATTTTCTTTACTATAGTCTATTACAAATTAATTGAAAACATGCATACCGGTATTCCATATTCTAATTATTTAAAGTATAATGTTATTTCGTATGTAAACGTAAAGTGCAACTTACGCGTTCTTCATAACATCCAAAGACATAACGCACTCTCGTGCCAACAATGCGAATTCCAGTGAAGCAAACCTACAAGAGTAAATAGAAGATTCTTTATCAATTAATGATATCACTATTTTATATTTACAAAGAAAATTCTTAAAACAAAGAAAGGAATTGAATATGAAAATCCTGTGTAACGGAAAAAAAGCATAATTTGCAATAACAATTGTATATATGAGTGTCGTTCAATTGGTAATGCAATCTAGTGTTTGTCATAATAAATGTAAATGTCTAAAAATTATTTAATCACAGTCGAAAAGTCTTACTAAAGAACATCTAATCACAGAAAAGCCCATGATTTTCTAATCTTTTTGCAAACGAAATTCACTTTTAAAGTGAATGTGGTCACAACACTGAGCTGAAATGATCTCTACCAAGAGAATGGAAATGATAGCGTGAAAGGGAAGCCTTATTATGCTATAGTACCGCCTAAGAAAAAAAAGTTTAAAAATGTTACAATCTGATAAGATATTTCAAGGTAAATGGGAAAAAAATCCTATGGCTGTGTTTCTAAAATATGACCAGCTATGGTCAGCTAACTAATTAATAGACATTTAAATCGTAGGAAGCAATTACAGTTTGGGGGCACACCCAAACAATTTCAGTTGCGGTGGAGGGGGGTACTATCACCTACCACAATTCCTTTACAAGCAAAAAAGGTCATTAAACGTTTTTATTAAGAGGGCATAATAAGCATATAGTAGGTAACTTTTCTTTTGTATCTATATATTGGAAATATCTTGAGGGGGGGGGGGTGCAACATCCCACCCCAACCCTAACCCCAAATAAAAAAAATCATGATAAATTAAAAAAATACAAGTAAGGGTTTTCATTCACAAAACCCCTAGGCGCCCCATTTATTTTATTTGGTCGCCATATTGGACTTTAAAGTTATACACGCTATAACTTGCGTCAATTGAAATACGGTTGTTTACCGATGAAAGTTACGAAAATACTATAATTCTTTTTTAAAGATACTTGTCTTTTTATGTAATCAGTATCAACCATCTACTCTGTAATGACATATATTAAGCTTTTTCTTAATAATCGTAGTCAAAATGCAACATATCTCGTTGTCCATGAATTCTCGCGGACATGGGTGTCTATATACTGTTTACGCACTTCCTTCATCAGTATTCATGAAAAGATTGAATTGCGTAATTGAAGGATATGGAGATAAAGAACAATATTCAATATCAAAGTCCATAGAACAATACAAAATAGGAGCAGAGCAAAACGGACCTCCAAAACATCAAAGGTGGGATCAGTTGCCATGGAGGAGTGAGCATCTCCTGCCAACCGGTCACACCCGCCGTGTGTTCCTTGTCATGATCGGGAAACAACGGGAAAATCCGTCGTCAATTCAGTGTATAAATAATGGACTAACAATTGGTATGATAAACGTCAGTCAGCATATGACTCAATGATAAATTGTATTTGCCGACAAGGTCATCGTATCGACCATAGAACTTACGAAATGATGACTTTAAACGAGACTGCTGATAGTCTTCTTTGATCAACTTGTTTGTCAATAATTAACCTCGTTTTAGAAAGTGTTCATACGTAGAGCATGCTCTTGTGTATCGAATCAACTGTGATATGTAAACTCCGTATGCAGGTGATAAATGTATGTTGTTGCATAGGTGAGGGAGGTTTACGATAGAAAAGTTAAAGTCATCACATTTATCATAGAGCTTGGTTCTTCGATTACAATTAGTGTCTTTTTCAAGTAAAATATCCACGTATGAAACAGATGTGTCAAAATCTGTGGTATTTACATGTTGTTTATCCATAGCCCAGACCAGCAGCAATAGCAGGATATATCGTATCGACATAGGAATGGAAATAATCATTGTTAATTGACAATATAAATGTCAAGTTGAAGGCCATAGCAAGTGTTTTCTTCTTTTCACGCATAAGGTTTTGCACAAATTCTGCTTCATATGAATACAAAATAGGTCCGCTGATAATGGAGCGTACTTGGTAGCCATGGGAATTCCTATAGATTGTTGGAATACCTGGTCTCCAAAAACCACATAGATATTGTCTATCAGAAAAGTAAGCATCTTTTTTATACAAACTTTAGAGTATTTGTGTGTGGAATCAAAACGTGTTTTAACAAAATAATTTTGCAAATGACCAGTGACGAAGTAAGTATATTTACGAGTTTAAATTTTATTGAAAAAGCAGCTGTCAATGATATAAAAATGCCTGGCCTTTAATTTATCGTGGTAAATGGTTGTGTATAAAGTTTTAAGCTGTTGATTTTGGTAAAATCTTGTGATTTCTAATTGTCCAAAGACTCTTTGAAATTTTTGAGTATCAACATCTGATTCATACCACTTATTTAGGTCTTCGTTTCAGTCGGAAGACCTTATAGTGATTCAACTGTTTCTTTTTATATTATTATTAATTTTTCCCCCTTTTCTTGTAAGACGGATTTCTCAGCGATGACTGGACGGTTTTTCTTGAAATTTTCAGACCTGATAGAAAACCAAAGTACGCTCAGATGTTTTTTTTTTCAGTTTTTCAAAATTCACTTCTTGTCGTCAGTTTTGTCCGATTTCCGCTTTTTTCAAAAAGATTTTATCCGATTCATATCTCAGAAACGGTAAGAGATGAAGACACCAAACTTATATGAGTAATAGATATTGATAAGTAGGCGAGCCAGTTTGGGTTAAGATTGTCCGCCGTCACTTCCGGTCGTTTAAGGTAGTGATCAAAAAAATAAAAAATTTCAACTTTTCCTTATTGAAATTTTTTTTTGCATCACATTATAGCTTATTATTTGTTGCTTCGAAATATGTCAATACTACCCGAAACAAAAACGACAACTTCCGGTTATATGAGAAAAACTGCATATTTTGAGTACATGTATTTTTCTTTGCCATAAATATTTTTTATAGATAAAGTATTTGTGATGATTTTTGGATATGTTATTTAGACTGCAAATGTTTACAGTACCGTCAAATATCTTTATAAAATTCACTTCCGGTCGCGTGATTTCCTGTAAGATAAGAATCGTAGAACTTGATGAGTAGGCAAACCCATAGGGGATAAGATCGTCCGCCGTCACTTTCGGTCGTCACACGAAGTGATCAAAAATTGAAAATTTCAACTTTTCTTTCATGATTTTTTTTTTGCATAACATTATAGTATTGTATTTGTAGTTTCAAAATATATCAGTCCTAACGGAAATAGATATATCAGTCCTAACGGAAACAACAACTTCCGGTAATGAGAGAAAAACTACATAATTTGAGCATTTTTCATTTCCATAAACTATTTTTTATAGATAAAGTATTCGTGATGATTTTTGGATATGTTATTCAGACTGCATATGTCTACAGTAACGTCAGATATTTTTATAAAATTCTCTTCCGGTCGCGTGATTTCCTGTCCTCAAAATGAGTAATTATCATAGCTAGATGTCATAAACGGTAAGAGATTAAGACACCAAACTTATAGGAATGGTAGATCCTTATGAGTAGGCAAATCCATTTGGGTTAACATCGTCCGCCGTCATTTCCAATTATCACAGAAAGTGATCGAATAAATCGAAAATTTCAGCTTTTTTTCATGAAATCTTTCTTAGTAATACATTTAAGTATCTTATTTGTAGTTTTGAAATATGTCAGTCCACTGGAAACAGAAACGACAACTTCCGGTTATGAGAGAAAAACTACATAAATTTAGTATCATACTATCCCATAAAATCCTTTTATAAAAAAGTATTTGAAATCATTTTAGGATATATTATTCAGACTGAAATGTCTAGAGTAGCCTCAAATATCTTTTCAAAAACATTACCTCCGGTCACGTGATTTCTTTTCCTCAAAATGAGATGTTAACATAATGAGATATCTTAAACTGCAACATATCAATTTAAGACACTAAACTTATATGAATAATAAACCATGAAGATTGGGCAAAAGATAAAGGGTAAAATGCGTCCGACGTCACTTCCAGTTGTCATAGAAAGTGATAAAAGAATTGATTAAAATGATTTTTGTAAATGTTATTTAGATTATAATTGTCTAAAGTAACGAGAATCTTGGTAAGTTACACCTCCGGCCGTTTGTTTTCCTGAAATCATTTAAAATATTATATGCCTTTTAAAACATAGATAAAAACTCATTCATTCAGATAAATAGAGGAGAACGGAAGACCGTTTTTGTTCTGTAGCAGCAAGAGTTTCTAGTTGAATATAATTGTTGCACAGTTAATATTTTTGTTATTACGAGTTCCATTGAAAAATTTGTGGAAAGTATAAATTTTTTATTACACTTCATGTGTTTCAAATCATTTAATCATTTTGTTCCACACAAGAATCGGCATTTATATAGCGTGTATTTTTTTAACCATTGACGGTTCACATGTTCACTAGAACAATATACGGAAGCTCTTTTACGATAAAAATATTTAGCTTAAAATTTAATTCAACCAAAATAGCGATTATTTCAAAGCATAAATCGGTTGTCCATAAAGAAATCGACAACAACCCTACCCTCAACTCCAGGTCTTCACATGTCAGTGCCCCTAACAACATTTGGGGCACTACTTATTACCACTAGAAACGTTTTTCTATATACATGTACATTGTATTACCAATTCTATAGCTCCGTACATTATACATGTTTAAATGTCAAATAAACCGTCAACTGTAAAAGTCAGTGCTTCTTGAAAAAGTCCAGTATGACAATATTAAATATAAAAGTGTCTTGAAAAATGTTTTAAGTGAGATACAAAACTCAGACCGTCCCTGTACCTCGTCCAAGTCCCGTATCAGACGTATTAGACAATGTTCGTCTTGTTTCCCTTACATATACTGATTATACTCGCCTCATTTGGCGGACAGGTAGCTAGTGTAGTACAAGATTGGACGTCAGCATGTACTCCCTCGCAGACAGCACAGGTGTCTTGCATCTGAGGTGGGGCTTTAAAAATTAAAGAATTGCCTGAATTATTAAAGTTGGCATTTTTAATATTACCGATCGGGATATACTTTTTCCTCTCATCTGCTTTCTCTAATTCAATGGTGTTTACAAGTTTAGAGCTAAAGACCTTGACTTTCTTGTCCATTGACAATTAACATTAAACAATAGGTACAACTTGACTTCCTGACCTTTGTATTTTACAACATTTTTCTTGTTTTACAGTACAGCTGAGCTGTCAAAACTTCGCTTTATTCATATTTCACATGAATCTTTTGTTCTTTGATACAAGATCTTAAAAGAAACACATAATTTGACTAAATATGCGACTTTAGGCAAAAGTAATGCTAAGAAAAATGTTTCCAGAGCACAAGAATGTGTGAAATAACTCCAGAGGTGGGTTTATTGATTTTAGAAGATTTGATTGAATAAAATGCGATAGTTTATGATGGCTTAAGTTGAAAGCCAATATCTGATTAAAATCAGATCCTTTGATACGCTCACACCGGATTGCTACTTAAGGTTAGCGATCTTTGTGAGCGGATCAAAGGATCCGATTTTAATCAGATTGCATTGACAGCATGGGAAAGAGAAAGAGATTTTTACTGATAATTTCATAATAAAATATAACATGTGAAGCAATTTCGTGATCGTATGGCATTTGCAATTACTTATAACCTATGATGATGTATGCTCACTAAGTCCACACAGATGTGCGTTACATGGCCCGTTACTGTCTGGGGCAGCGGAACAACAATCAGCGCAGTTCACCAGCCGCCGTCGTCTTCCTGAACTGCCACTCATTGCCCTCATTATAATGCACACCTAAATAATAGAAACGCCTTTTATATTAAAAGAATAACGATCGGTACTGAGAATAGTCGCACTATAATAAAAGTTCTTTACATGCATGAATTCAAAAGCGGTGGTATTATCAGTTTCAGCAGTTTTTCGTGGTATATGGATAAAAATATTAAAATTTGTGATATAATGGGAAAACTTCTTCAAAAATGTTATATAATAACCTGATGTGAACGACATCCTGCATTGTACACGATACTAAGGTCTTCTTGTGTGCTTTTCTCCAAATAACATTCCTAAAAGAAATATTTTTTTTGTAAACAACATTTTTACAGTAACAATCCGGAAACCTATATATACATTGTATGTTAAATTTTTATATACATATGGGAGGTTCTCAGAAATTTATGATTTTGCACTCACTGTTTTTTTCCTTTTTTGACTATAACCCATGCATATATAGAATAGAGAATGCATATATATTTTGGGTCATTGTTACTTTGGAAACAGGGACAAAAAATTGTCGTAGCAGCCGGTCAATTTTTCTTTTTGGATTGATGAAATTTCACTCATTTTGAAGGCTCTGTACTAAAAGAGAATATTGATTTCTTTCTGATTTAGTGTAATGAGAAAGATACATTTCTAAAGCTTTCAATCGACGCAATATAAATTAAGAAATAATATCTAAAATATTTTCGCTATAGACACAGGAAAAGATAAATATATTTCCCAATTTTTGCTGATTCAATATTTTGCTTGATTTTAGAAATAATCCAGTCGGAATCATTCACTTTACCATCTTAATACAATTGGTGCATCTATTTCACATAAAGTCAGATGAAAGTCTCTTGCTTTACTTCCATTCATATGTCGACTCAGTATATCCCGTTGAAATTGAAATAAAATAGACTTCAGAATCAGCTGACATATGTGTTTCTTATTTTGATATTTTACTGAAAAAGACGTTAATTATAACCTATCAACAAAATTCTGATAAAAGTGATGACTTAAACTTTTCTATCGTACAGTTCCCTTACTTATGCATCAAAAAACTCTTATCATCTGCATAATTTATGTTTCCAAATTGTTTCGATTAAAAAAAGCAAGCTCTACGTGCGAATAATTTCTAAAATTAGGCAAGCTATTTCAAACAAGTTGGAAAGCCAAAGACATCAACAGTCTCGTTTTGTGTTAAAATCTTACCATTACATATGTATTTGGCTAGCGTGGCCAAAAGTCGTCTAACTACATATCACCTTTTCAGTGAGAGATGTGCCTATTTTAGTAAGATATTCAATTTTGGGTGAACCAAACATATTTGAATAATTCATGCTTAATTAAATAGATGTCTCAATTCTGACTTTTTTAGTGTTAAACCAGTACTTTTTCATGTATCATATAAAGTAATTAAGAACTCGCGAATGTAAAAAAATATTTTTTACTCGTCTGAAAATTTCCATATCTTATGACAGGTTTACACTATTCACGTTATTATTATTGTAAAGTTAGAAAATCCCATTACATGATGAATTATTATTTTCAGGTATTGTCTCCTCCATGGCATGCTCCGACCTCTGGTGTTTCGGGGGTCCGTGTTTGCTCTGCTCCTGTTTTGAATTGTTTAATGGACTTTGAGATTGAATACTGTTCGTTATCTTCATATCTTCCTCCCATAGCAGATTAAATTGAAGGAAATTCAGAATAAAAACAGAATTAATTAGACGAATCCTTCTACACCAGTGTGAATAGCCATATTTCTACTGTATCATTCCTGAAAGGGTTTTATGGATAGCTTTCATTAAAAAGGTTCATATGCTTTCTTAAATTTTACCTCATTGTCGCCACAAACAGCCAAATTTGTGAAACATTCTGTTATATCTGGAGCATCAGTGCAACGCATACAGGTTGGTCCAGCACGAATCAACCCTGATAAACATGTTTAAGACAAAAGAGTTCAAGCCATGTTTGTCAAATACGGTAAAAATCTTTCTGTCAATGTAGCATTTTTGAATCATTAATTAAGTTATACAAGTATGATTTTTTTATCAGGTTAATATAATCATGTATTTTTATAAGAATTTGTTTTAATAAACCTAGTAATTTTAACAATTATGCATAAACAATTTTATAATAATCAACGCCATTTTTATTTACCGTATACAGATACGCTGATGTATACAACTGAAATTAAAAAGATTTAAAGATTGATATTTCTGCAATATAATGCTTTCTTCATTCATTCAGTTTAAAAATTGAACCATTTATAAAGTCATCTAAATCATTTTTGCATTCTTGTCTATTGTGAACTGTGTGAAAGTACGAAGAATATGTGATTGATAAGATTTTAATAAAGAGCCACGAAACAGTTGGCACAAGAAACTTCTCTGAAAGAGTTCTCCTAAATGGTCTGCAAATGAGTTTACTGATTCATTCATGTAATAAACGATCAGTGTTTTATATGTAATAAGAGAGAAAATATTCAATCGATATTAATATATAAAATAATGATCAAAACATGTACTTAATTTTAAGAAAATTAATACGGTATATTGTATATATCATAAATTAAACAAAGTACTCACATAGAAATGGCGATTTCATTCCTTTAATGAAAAGTTTTTTAAATAACTATAAACTGAATTATTCATGTCAAGCAAGCATCATATGTGACGTAAACTCTATACTGCAAAATATTGGTTTCTAAAAGGTGAAGATGATCAACGGTCACACACCTCAACTGAATCAACTTCAGTGTAACTGCATTCTCTCCAACACAATTTCAAATAAATCTCCGATCAATCAGTAAAGCAATGGTACATTAACTTAAACGTGATTCTTTTCTTGCATGGAGATACTGGTAAATTAACTTTTTTAAAAAACTGTTACACTGCTTAATTAAAATCCAGAATTTAAGAATCTTTTTTTCTTTTTATATTCTCAAATATAATATCGCGGTATAAATAATCTTGACAGACTTAACGCTATTCTATATGAAGATGCATTAAAAAAGAAATTTCAAAAATAGTTTCTGATACAGGAACTAGGGCCTATTTAGTTTGTAGACTTTCTTTCTATTTTCAAGGTTAAACTGTAATTCTATTTTGCCGCTCATCCACCTACCCAGCCGCCTCATCCCTTCGGAAAAAAGTAATTTTATATGAATTTGCAAGTACCATAGCATACATGACCGAAACTTTGAACGGTAAAAAGAAAACAATCTTAAGATCCAATTGTTTGGCATAACTTATTAAGTTTATTCTATGATTTTGATATTTCACCAAATAGGTCATTAAAAAATTATTTGAAATTTTCCATGCGAAACATCAATTAATTTTTACAGCCAAAAGTATCAATAAGTAAATGGATTATTTTTCATTCAAAACGTTGGAACTGTTTTCAAATAAATGATAATGAAAAAAAATCAGAATTCGTTAATTTCACATACATGTTATATAATTTTATTACAAATCTGCAATTACCATAAGTGATGTATTTGATATAAAATAAATTCATAATAAATCTATCACTTCAAGATATCTATTTGCGAACCAATATTTTCGAACTAAAAAAGGAACTGATCTAATGAAGATAATAATGCACGTTAAATAAAATATGTTCATCTAAATCCGAAAGAACTCTCAAATACTATGACGTTTTTAGTCTAATAGATCAAATTTGAAGATCCTTTTAAACTAGATTTCCTAGACTAGAATACCTTTAGTTTGTGTATATAATATATAAAACATATCTATTAGAAGCATATCATTCTGTTTTTGAGTTTTAGATTTTAAAATTACTTTGATAATCAATTCTGGCCAAACCCGGCCCACTCGTAATGGCAATGATGTGAACAAATGTGTGTTTGCACTCATTCTAGGGACGCTCTATTTTATCTTGTTCCTATATTTCTTGATAAGATTTTAGGGGGCGGCTGGAGGTTTTATTGCATAATACTTTTGCACGCAGAAAAAAGGAAGTATACATAGTTACACAGTTTTAAACTTTAACTCAACAAAATTATTCAAACTGAACAAAATTCAATCAAATATTTGCAGCAATTTGGGCTTTTAACTAAATCGTAGATTAAGATAATTAAAATTTGTTTGGGACGTTCTGATAAATTGAAGTGTTCATAAAGTCTTTTAGAAGGTAAAGTACGTTTTAAATAAATATATGCTCTTGAAATTTTTAACACAGGGATTTTAAATTCCACAACTACTATTTGTTTTTTTTCTTTCCTGTGGTGTCTGCCGTATTTTGTTTTATGGCATGTTCGCTGGAGCCAGTTCAGGAGACAGTTGGTATAAAAGTAATCGAGTGATTTTTACACAATAAAACCCTGAATAATGTTTTAAATATTTTATAAATTTTTATTGATTTATTTCCAATCTAATGAGAATAGCAACTAAAAATACTTAAAAAACACAAACAAAAATCAAAAGAAAACAAAAAAAGTGAAGAAAAAGGAAATAAGAATTCCTTTTACCAAATTAACACTGCGGAAAAGTTTTAAGACAATACTGATCTAGACCAACAACACAACACAAACAGACAGACAGACGGAACTTTTCAATATCATTTTAAATTTGTGATATCAAAGAAAAAATTATACTTGACTAATTTGAACAATAAATTCTTATAATTTAACATAGTTACTTACTTTCATTCCCTAACCTATCAATTTATCTTAAGTCTTTGCCAATAAGAATGCCTCTTTATATGTAAAGTTCCAATTCTGTGAATAATGACCTGTGCACGATTGGAGACTTATAGGTTATCTCATATGCGGAAATGAAACCTATTCATTGTTTTTTTTTATTTCACGACATATTGTTCTGCTCAATATATAGGTTCTTGTTTATGTTGTTTTAAAGTGTAGATATACATATCTTATATGATTATTTATTGAAGCATTTGCAAAACAAACCCCAACCGGGGCGATGCTCAAGATTAATATGGTTGCTGGCGTTCGATCAATCATTTGATATAGCATTAACGAACACACAGGGACAAGGGAAACAACAGTTAACTAAATAACTTTCGACACAGTCGAAGATGTCATGTTTTGACGCGGGCCCTCTTCTCTTAAACAGTTAAGACTAGTGGATATACCTTTGTTGTAGAGTATGATTTCCCTCATAGCCAGCTTTCCCCACGGAAATCGTACTCCAGAGTAGGATTTATCCCTGAGGGGAAATCTCGAACCAGAGCCAAAATTCACCCTCTTTCTTTCAAACGCAAAGTGTGACGGAAGGACGGAAGACGGACATGGCAAACACTATATGCCCCGGTCATATTCATGGCGGGGCATAAAAATTCATACGGTATACCGTATATGATAAAATAAACGAAGTACTCACATAGAAATGGCGATTTCATTCCTTTAATGAAAAGTTAATTAAATAACTATAAAGCTGAATAATTCATGTTAATCAAATATGACGTTAACTCTTTACTGCAAAATGTTGGTTTCTAAAAAGTTAAGATGCTAATGGGTCGAACTGTTCAACTAAATCAACTTCAGTGTTCTTGCTTGATCTCCAACACAATTTCGAATAAATCTCCGATCAATCCATATAGCAACGGAACATTAACTAAAACGTTAATCTGTTCTTCACATGGAGATCTGGCAAATTATATTCTAAAACAAGATGTGTTTGTGAAATATTATGCTCCCGGCGGCAACAAAGTACAAAGCTCTTTTTAGCATATAGGTCAATGTCAAGTTCACAAGGTCATTGACCTTAGTGTCATTTGAAAGAACTTGATACGTGGAATATGCATAATAAGTATGAAGTCTCTATCTCACAAAGTTCAAAAGTTATGGTTAAGGTTCAAAAAGCTATTATTAGCGTATAAGTCACAGTTAAGGTAAGCATGTCATGACTTTGGTGTCATTTGAAAGAGTTAATGAGTGAAGTACGCATACCAAATATTAAGTTTTTATCTTTTATGGTTCAAAAGTTATGGCGAATGTTAAAGTTTGCAGACAAAAAAGCTATTTTTAACATATAGGCCACACTCAAGGTCAAAATGTCATGACCTTGGTGTCATTTGAAAGAGTTAATTTTTGAAGTACACATACCAAATATGAAGCTTCTATCTTTTATGGTTCAAAAGGTAAAGCGAATGTTAAGGTCATTGACTTTGGTATCATTGGAAAGAGCTTAATAAGTAGAGCGAAAGTTAAAGTCTGCAGAAGAAAGCTATTTTTTTGCATATAGGTCACAGTCAAGGTCTCAAGGTCATTGATCTCTGTGTCATTTGAAAGAAGTTCATTACTGGAGTATTCATACCAAATATAAAGTCTCTGTCTTTAATGGTTCAAAAGTTATGGCGAAAGTTAAAGTTTGCAGACAAACAGACAAATACACAGACAGACAGACAGACAGCTAGACAGACAGACAGACAGACAGGACAGGAAATACAATTTTCGCCCCGGATCTATCGATTCGGGCACATAAAAATGTTGCACTGCTTTATTGCAAAGCAGAATTTTCAGGATCTTTTTCTTTTTATATTTTCAAAGTATATAAGTGACCCATTTTAACGTCATGGTCATCGTCTCAAGCCACGGTCCGGAGTCCTCATATATAGCTCTCTCCTACCCGTGGCTGCTTGATTACAAAAAGTGTCATAATCTTCAATATTAACACCTCTCTATTATGACGTCATAATCAGTCAGTGGCAAGTTTTGTTTCCAACGCAATCGAATTCAACAACTGACGTCAACAGTATACAATATACATTTATTGCATGATAGTGAGGGAAATATGAAGACTTATTCAGCCAAGAAAATCATATTCCCCGAGGGCTTCGATCGAGGGGGATATGATATTTCTTGGCTGAATAAGTCTTCATGTTTCCCGAACATTCATGCAATGAATTGTTTATCATACCGAAACAAGCAAAATCTTTCAAATAAACATAAACTTTCAAATTCGGCACCGCTCTCAAATTCACTTTCATTTTTAACGTAAAATTACTAACCCCTCTGGTCAACACTTTATCATCAATTTTGTGACGTAAAGCAGGCTATTGTGACGTCTACTACTCTCGGGAGTTTTCTTTTAATGAACGATTATTATTGCGGGAAAATGCACTAAGTATCCGAAGAGGTGGAATATGATGAAAAGCGTGCCGACGACTGGGAAATATGAAGTTTTACGGCCCGATCACGTGATGATCTAGAACCAATCAGAAAACGCGTTGTGTAGAATATCTATAATGAGGTATAATAATAATACTTCCTATACTGCGATTGGATATTGAAAGGTCGCGATAAAGTTAATCTTTCGGCAATACTTTACTCGCAATGGTCAATATTTTAATGAGCTACGAAGAATTTTCTCCTCGTTCAACCACGGCGAGAATGGGAGAGGAGCGTACATTTTGGCAGGGGTTTGCGACGATGCGTCATGGAATAAATAATCTTAACAAACTTAAAACTGTTAAAAATGAAGATGCTTTAAATTAAAAAAGACATTTCAATAATAGTTTTTGATACAGGAGCTAGGGTCTATTTAATTTGTAGATTTTCTTTCTATTTTCAAGGTATAAAAACACACTTAAAATCCAGTTGTTTGGCATGATTAATTAAGTTTTAAGGTTGCTAGGTTTTTTGATATTTTACCTAAGATATCAACTAAAACGAATTTTATTTGAAACCTTCCATGCGAAGCAAGAATTAATTTTTACAGCCAAAACTGTCAATAAGCAAATTGTTTTTTTTTTTATTAAAAACGCTGGAACTGATTTCATATATATGTTATGAAGAATTAAAATCAGAAATCGTTAATTTCACACATAGCGCAATCAATGATTATGGAGTTGGTGGCGTAATCATGAAATAACGCTGTACACATGTTCATGCCATATATTTCATTTATAAATGAATTCTTAGCGGTATTCTTGAATTCTGATCTGATAAAAATTTTAAAGCATGCTTTCAAAGACGAAATAACCTTAAAAGCTGAAATTACTAATTGAAATATTGTGTCACTACATAATAACAATAGTACTGAGTGATTAGTATTTTATTTGGCTGAATGGGCCACACCGCTTCAATGCTGGAGCCGATGCATCAATATACTGCCTTTTGTAATGGCATCCTTAGAAAAATAGGAACCCTGGGCACAGATGTCCACTGACTAGTCCATACTTAAAACATTTGTTAAATTGTTGAAAAAAGAGATCAATAAACTTACTGGTAAGCCCAATATACGCCACGAAACTGTGCCGCAACACAGTCTGCGCCACCAGTAGGCATGTGACAAAATTGCAAATTATGATTTATATGGACACGTCACTAGAACCATACTAGCTGCAATAATGTAGCCCTCTCCGATTTTTAGCTCACCTCAACGAAGTTGGGGGAGCTTATGTAATACCCTCGGCGTCCCCGTCGGCGTCGGTGTCGGCGTCCCAGGTTAAGTTTTTTGGAGCAGTTTTCTTTTAAAGTACTTCTATGTCCTATATTGATTAGACATGCATGGAAGATGCTTCTAATGTGTTTCATTGTACCAGTCAAAGTTTCAGATGCTGCAATTTCAGCAAAGGAATGACCAGGTTAAGGTTTTTGGAGCAGGTTAACATTTTTGGTGCAGTTTTTGGTGTTGGTGTCATTTCCAAGGAACTATAAGCCCTATGTTGACCAAACTTGCATGGATGGTACATCTAAGGATGTACACTACCAGGTTTGATTCGGATGTTGAATCTGACCTACAATTTCCGGTTGAGTGAACAGATGAATGTTTTTGGTGCAGGTCTCATTTACAAGTAACTATAAGTCCTATGTTGACCAAACTTACATGGATGATACATCTAAGGATGCACACTACCAGGCTTGCTTCGGATGCTGAATCTGACCTATACATTTTCCAGTTGAGTAAACAGGTTAAAGTTTTTGGTGCAGGTTTCATTTCCAAGATACTATGAGCACTATAATGACCAAACTTGCAGGTTTGATACATCTTAGGATGCATACTACCAGGCTTGCTTTGAATGCTGAATCTGACCTACATTTTACGGTTGAGTGAACAGGTTAAAGTTTTAGGTGCAGTTTTCATTTCCAAGATACTTTGAGCCCTATTATGACCAAACTTGCATGGATGGTACATCTAAGGATGCATACTACCAGACTTACTTCGGATGCTGAATCTGACCTACATTTTCCGGTTGAGTGAACAGGTTAAAGTTTTTGGTGCAGGTTTCATTTCCAAGTAACTATGAGCCCTTATAATGAGCAAACTTGCATGGACGATACATCTTAGGATGCACACTAATGCACACATGCTTCGGATGCTGAATTAGACATACATTTTTCAGATAATGGACCTGGTAAAAGTTATGGGTGCAGGTCTATTACCAAAAAACTATAAGGCTTATATATAACATTGTATAAACCAAACTTGCACAAATGATGCATCAAGGGATGAAAACTCTCAAATTTGCTTCAGATACTGGATTTTAATTACTTTTTCATGAAAAAGAACTAGTTTGAAGTTTTTATATAGCTCTATTCCAAAGTATCAGATCAAAATTGCAAAAATATTTTCATTTTGGGATGTACACTTTTTTTTGGTGAATTGTGTGACTTTGCCTTACTTTAAGACAACATTCGTTGAGGTGAGCTCTGTATTCTCTGATTACCTATGTTTTTATCTGATATTTTCTGGAGAGGGCTACAATTCCATCGCATCTCCGTAATGGTGCAAATATATTTTTTTGATACGGGCGATTGAAGGCAAAATAAATTATTTTTAAATTAAACTTACTTCTTATAAGACGGAATTTTTATTCACTGTCAACAACATAGCCTGTTAAACTCGAAAACCATGTAAAATAAATCTGTGTCTTTCCCAGCGGCAATATTCAGCAGCCATGACAGTTCACGCGTGACGTAGTGAGACTTTCGCTTGAAATTTGGAACAACTAAATAAATAAAATGTCCATGTTTATAAACGATTGTGCTATAATATATCACAAAAACATCGATAAATAAAACCATTTCAAGTGTTATTTTTGCGCAAACAGCGATACGTATGCTTAAAATAAGGGAATTCCTAGTAGATCCGCTCCTATAGAACCTAAATTCTAATTGGCTGTCCCAAAATACAATCCATCAAGGTCAGTAAACATGGCGGATAAATTCAAGTTAAGCTGTTGACACACACGAAAAATAACCGATATATGGATCGTTGTGAATATTTTTGGATCGATTTATGTTTTGCATAATTACATTTTGGGATTCCAGGTAAGAGATGATAATAAAATAGCCGTTTACTGATAATTTGAGCCGAAATCCGTGTGGGAGTGATCCACTGCCGCATCTGCGCCATTATAGAGATCCTAAGGAGTTGTAGCCCTCTCCCCAAAAAAAAAAATCGGAGAGGGCTACATTATTGCAGCTACCTCAATAGGAGTGTAAAATTCTCTGAAAGGTATATTATGAACATATTACATATGGCTGTGTATTCTTTTTTAGCGGCTTTGGCGGAATGCAGCAATCACTAAATCAAGTACAAAGCTAAAAGTCTTGTACATAAACATAAATAAGAATATCTACGCTAACTTATTCAAAAGTCAATTTCCACCAAATATTGTACAAGCTAAATATAATACATTTACAGCATTAAAGAAACAAATCTCTTTGAAGGTATTGCCCTGCATAAGAACAATTTGAATCCCCTACACTAAGGACCCCCCCCCCCCCCCAAAAAAAAAAAAAAAATTCGGAGAGGGCTACATTATTGCAGCTAGAACCATACAAGCAAATAAATGTCAATAATGCAAGTGGAATTGTCTTAGCAAAAAGCAACAATCAATCTTCAATAAGGGCAAAAACATTGCCCAAAAAATGCAAACAGTATTGCCTTAGCAGTAAGCGATGACAATGCAAAAATAATGGACGAGTCACAATGCGCAGACATATAAAATTCATATGGCTAAAACCATGACCCCATAACTAGTCATAGCGCAGCCATGTCCCAAAGTATGACAAAATACATATGATTTAAATGAACATGTCACTAGAACCATAATAGCAAATATATGTCAATAAATGCAAAAAAACGTATTGCCTTAGCAATAAGCAACAATCAATTTTCAATGAGGGGAAAAATTGCCCTAAATATGTCAATAAATGCAAGCAGTATTGCCTTAGCAATAAGCGATGACAATGCAAAAACAATATGCGCAGCCATATTAAATACTCAGTATACATACGTGGTTGAAACTTTATAACTAGTCATAGCGCATCCATGGCTGTACGTGCTGGTAAAGTAATTTAATAAAATCTGAGTTTGTGTTTGCAAGAGAAGCCTGTAAAATGGTTTAACATTTTAAAGGTTTTTCTGTTTAAAAAAGAAGATATCTAACATCGTGTCATTTGAAAAGGTATGGAAGTTGCTAACCTAGACAACAGCGTACAAGATATGTTAAAATATATTTGCGGTGTGTATTTCTTTTTGCATCTTTCTATCCCATCGCTTTCTTAAAGCGCCATAACACGACATAACAATCAAAGTGAGATCTAATGTGCATTGCTCATCCACAGCCATCAGCTAATGCAAAATGAGTGAATTTGTAGCAATGTTTCTATTAAAAATATTAGCTCTAAAGACAACATTGCAGATTTAACCTAATATTTCGTAAATAGCAAACTTGACATGTCATAAAAATGATCTAGCAGTATACACACACACAAATATAGAAACATTACAAACATCCCAGGGTGGGGGACAAGTGAGCTATATCGGTCCTTCCCATTTCCATGTCCTGGGATGCCTAATAGACTGTTTACCGAATTATGATTAAAATCTTCCATGAATTCTTTTAAAATATGCCTTCAAAAATGAGAAAAGTTAACGGTGCTTAAGAATGGGTCTTGAAAAAAAACCAATTTGCCCTGGAGATGAGTCGTTTAAACTGGAAAGGGATAGTCTCCCTCCTAAACTTTATGCTTAGTCTCTATTCACTCCTTGCAAGTTATACATGTGCGACAAAAAAACACCAAAATTTTAAGAATACTGAAGACATTTTCCTTGCAGATGACTCATGCAATATTCCTTTGTAGATCGATCTAAAGCTATAACAAATTAAGAAAATGGACTGAGTACGAAAATATAGAAGATTGATTGATTGTATGCTGTTTAACGTCCCTTTCAAGAATTTTTCACTTATATGGAGACGCCACCACTTGCCGGTGGAAAGCTACGAATTTTATCCTACACTTGGCACTCAGAGTCATTAAGCAATGAGGGATCTGTTTTCGTGTCAGCACATACTGTGACACAGGACCACGGATTAAACGGTCCCATCCAAAGGACCGGTTTCCACGTCCCACGGTGGGATTAGAACCCGCAACGTAAGGATCGACAATATAGGTAAATCACCACTAAACATGAAAAAAAAACTACTTAGTATACTTAGATATAACCGATGTTTAATATACGAGGGTTGTTCGAAAATTATTGAGACATTGTGTATATTTTGCTCTCTTATTAACGTCTTTTGGTGAACATTTGCATATACGTTTGACATACATTAAGAATTAATAAAAGCAAGACGTATTTTACAAAAATTAAATATTTGCTCTACAATGGTATATAAATGAGACACAGAAATACCAGCACTGTTCTTTAATTTTGAGTTGTTTCCTTAACCTCTAATCATTATTCATAATGATCAAGAGACTGGTTGTTTGTTTCTTTTCTATAATTTACTTAATTGGAAACAAACTGTCATAAATCATTTTGGCAAGGATTTATTATTAACCTTTAATGGTGCCTCCTTCACATAACCAACAGAATCGTTTTCATTCGGTCTACCTTGCTATCACCAATTTCAGCATAATTATGTCACATCTTTGCACTTCCAAGCATACATTTACCTATTCTAAATGACGATCTGTTGACTGCCTGTCCCCTCAGCACAATGTATACAAACCCATCGCTGCTTTTCTTTTATTGCTGTAGAGTTATATCAGATAAGAAAAAAACACGTGCTTTTGTTTACTTCTCAGTCTGCAATACAGCAAAACTCGGTTATAACGAAGTCGCTGGGACCTTTGAAATTACTTCGTTATATCCGTAATTCGTTATAACCGTATAAGAAATTCATTAAATTTATAAAGCTGGGGATCCAAAATGACTTCGCTATATCCGTAAATTCGCAATATCCGTGTTCGTACTAAACGAGTTTTACTGTATATGCTTTTTTTGTCTTAAGCGCCTAGAGAATTCCATACGGTAGATCACTCTCAATGACTGTTTTCATAAGTGAAAAAACCTATGTACGAGTATAAACCTTTTTTCTCCGGAAACCCTTCAATGCCAATAACCTTAAAGTGTAGTAATACATGTACATATGTACTGTTATTATGATTATATTTCAAAGCATTTGCAAAACAACATGCATTTATTTTGTAATGAGGTGTTGCCATTTTAATACTCAATGCATATGGATTCTATTTTTTTGATGCCAATATCAACATACTACATTTTGAAAGGGATCTAGTCTCATTATTCTGGTTTTTTTCATTTGGAATGTTGTTAAAGTTTAATTAAAATGCATTTTTTTTTAACTTTGAACCACCTCTAAACCTATTAAAAAGGTCGAAATCTCAGGTCATTTTCTAAACATTAATGAATATTACTTTAATATATTCCATTCCTGCCGAATTTCCATTACGTAATTCATTTTTATCCTGTATTTTTATTCTTTCGGATTATCAGACATATACAGGGCTAATGAAATATAGAAAAATCCCGATAGGTAGACATATACGATGGTCATTCAATAAATAATGCAAAATTTCATCTAAGAATAGAAAAAAGTACGTAATATCATTTTCCATGACATATCTGGCATTGTACAATCTTCCTTTGATTGAGTTCCCCTTTTGGGGGGAATAATGTGAGATTGGCGATTATTGGTAACGGAAAAGTTCTGCATACTCTCTTTCCTTCTAACTCGTATTTATTTCTCTTAGCTTATTTGCATGAAAAATACCTTGCTCATCAGTATTTGGACTTTCTTTGCTGGAAATCTGTTTATCTGTTAAGGCATTTGTAAGAAAATAGGGCAAGCTTTTCTGATAGAAATTTTTTTCATTGTCAGAATTCTACAAAATGCTGTGATGGTTAAGTGTTTAGCATCTTAATGTATTTCCATGTAAATCCAGATATAGTACATGTGGCACATAACATCTATATTTTTGGTGTGCCCACAAATTAGATTTCAATCGACCATTTTGACTGTTTTTTTATCAATAAGAATCTTCTTGGCAGAGATCATTTATATATCAGTTTTCAACGTAGTGTAGTGACCCATGCCTACTTTAAAAGCGAATTTCTTTGAAAGAACAATAGAAAAAATTATGGGATTTTCTGCTGTGACATATCAATAGAAAATACTATAATTGTAAATTTATAATACATCGTCAATATAGTTATATGTCGAGTTGAAGGTCAAAGCAAATAGTTTCCTCTTTTCATGTACACGATTTTTAATAATCGGTTTAACATGAATGCAAAAAAACGGTACACAATTGGTATCTGCGGGAATTCCCACAGATTGTTGAAAGACCTGGTCTCCAAATTTCACAGAGATATCGTCAATCAGAAATTCAAGAATCTTCTAGGTCTCAAATTGAGAATGCTTGTGTGCACAATCAGGTAATCCTTTAACAAATTAATATTGCAAATGACCGATGACAGGGTGAGCTACGAGTTTCTTTTTTTTTATTGAAAAGTCAGCGCACTCAATGGCATAAAAATGTCTGAAATTTTATAAATAATGGGGAACGGTTGTATATAGAGTTGAAAAAACGTAAGTTTTCATAAAAAGTTTGATCAAAAATGTGATTTCAAATTTTTTACAAATTCCTGTGCATTTGTAAGCATCCAAATCGGATTTACATAATAACTAATAAGTAAACTAATTAAATTAATGATTTATATAAATTAATAAGGGAAGTTAATGATAAAAAAAACTAGTGCTAATTGTAACGGGGACCGTTACAGATGTACCCCAAACGCTCCCCAACTCCCTTTTGCTGCCATATTCCCTGTAAGCTTCATTAAATAAGACAAACTCTATGCATCTGAGATTTTAACAACATTTACAAAGAAGTGTACAAAAATCATTTAAACTTTAGCATTGCACGCGTGCACATGTGAATGCATTTGCGTCATGACCATATCATCTTGTCTACACAATCTATATTTTTAATACACTGAATATTAAAGTATTTAATCCAAAATCATTTTTTAAAAAATACGCTCATTCAAGTGTATGTTTGATTTTACTCATTTCACGTGCACGCACGTGCATACATGAGCATGGTGACCATACCTTCTTGTAGAAGTCCATTACATCTATCTATGTTCTAAATTCCACCCCGTTTGGGTGAAAACTAAGGGAGTTATAGCTGTTTAAAGTTTCAGCCAATCAGATTGCAGCACATGTACACGCACGTGTATGCATGTGCATGATGACCATACCTACTTGTAGAAGTCCATTATATCTATCTATATTCCAAATCCCATCCTGTTTGGTTGAAAACCAAGGGAGTTATAGCTGTTTAAAGTTTCAGCCAATCAGATTGCAGCGCACGTGCATGCACGTGTTTTCATGATAATTGCTTTATTTCATGTTGCAGGATATCCTAATGCATGGCTATGTTCAAAATTTCAAAGGATTTGGTCAAAAAACAAGAAAGATATTGAGACTTTAGTTGCAGCCAATCAGAGCGAAGTGCACGTGCATGCACGTGAGATCTTGCTATTTTCACCATGTCGTCATGTCTATACTACTAATATATCCTCACATTATGAGTTTCAAAGCATTTCATCTAAAAATAGAACAGTTGTGGCTATATCTATTATATTGGTCATTTCACGTGTTGCACGTGCACGCTCTTGCAAGCACGTGCGCGCAAAATGACCTTGATTCCACAAATCTACATAACATGTCTACTAACCCTAAAAAGGTTTTACCTACATTGGACGAACAGTTTACAAGATCATTCCCGGACAAAAAAGTTCCAGGAAGAAGAAGAAGAAAAATAATAATAACTAGTGCTAATTGTAACGGGGACCGTTACAGATGTTCCCCAAACGCTGCCCAACTCCCTTTTGGTGCCATATTCCCTGTAAGCTTCATTATATAAATAAGACAAAACTCTATGCATTTGAGATTTTAACAACGTTTTCCCAGAAGTGTACCAAGTTCATTCAAACTTTAGAATTGCATGCATACGCATGTGAATGCATGTGCGTAATGACCATGTTATCTTCTCTACACAATCTATATATTTAATACACTTAATATTAAAGTATTTAATCCAAAATTATTATAAAATATGCTCATTCAAGTGTATTTTTGATTTTACTCATTTCACGTGCACGCACGTGCATACATGAGCATGTTGACCATATCTTCTTATAGAAGTCTAAACCATCTATTTATGTTCTAAATCCCACCTCGTTTGTTTGAAAACCAAAGGAGTTATAGCTGTTTAAAGTTTCAGCCAATCAGATTGCAGCGCACGTACATGCACGAGTATGCATGTGCATGTTGACCATCCCTTCTTGTAGAGGTCCATTATATCTATCTATGTTCCAAATCCCATCCTATTTGGTTGAAAACCAAGGGAGTTATAACAAGTTAAAGTTTAAGCCAATCAGATTGCAGCGCACGTGCATGCACGTGTTTTCATGATAATTGCTATATATAATGTTGTAGGATATCTTAATGCATGGCTATGTTAAAAATTTCAAAGGAGTTCGTCAAAAAACAAGAAAGATATTGAGACTTTAGTTGCAGCCAATCAGAGCGAAGCGCACGTGCATGCGCGTGAGATCGTGCTATTTTGCCCATGTCGTCATGTCTCTACCACTAACATATCCTCACATTATAAGTTTCAAAGCATTTCATTTAAAAATAGAACAATTGTGGCCATATCTATCATATTGGTCATTTCACGTGTTGCACGTGCACGCTCTTGCAAACACGTGCGCGCAAAATGACCTTGATTCCGCAAATCTACATAACATGTCTACTAACTCTAAAAAAGTTTTACCTACATCGGACGAACAATTTACAAGATCATTCCCGGACAAAAAAGTTCCAGGAAGAAGAAGAAGAAGAAAAATAATAATAATAATAATAACTAGATACGATCTCGTTGCGAGCAACGAGAGGTCTTCCGTCCGTTTTAGGAAAAGAATCCCACGTAAAATCGAGCTGAAAAGAGATTCAAAATTTTGGTCACAAGGAGGATTGAAACCATGTCGCCATCGTGAATGCGCTTTTTTTTACTTTTATATCCCCAACGCGTTAACCATTAAGCTATTGGGAGTACTGCTCTAAATATACTTGTGTATACCACGGTACTTTTGCAACAGTCTGTCTAAGAATTATAAAAAGCATTCATAATTTCGCGCCAAACGCCACGAGTAAATATTCGCGCCTTTTCTTTGGACTGATCTATTAGATAGGTATGATAGCATCAATTAAATTTTAAAAATAAAACATTCTTAGCGCCTTTATTTTATTTCGACGTTAAGAAAGTATATGTAACACATTATACACATTACATATCGTATCTAGCCCAGTTACACTAAAGCAGTGAAACGGAAATTAAGTTTTAAGATTGACACTCAATTGCAACGTACTACTGTAACGTGTCGGATCTGAGCGGTCAGTAGGTCCGTGCTCGGATTACCGAGTTTTACTAGGGATATGATTGAATGCAATATATACAGATAATAATATGACACCTGCCTGGTGTCTTTAAATCAAATGACCTAAGTGCTTTGTATAATTATATATCTTCAGTTAATACCGGCACCTGCCTTGTGCCATCTGATAATTGCCTCACTATACTCGTAAAACTGACTATATAAGTCAACATCTATCTGCCTGGTGCCTCTTGATTTAGCCTTTAACACCTACCTGGTGTATTACTGCTTACCAAGTTGCCTATATAACTCTAGCCAAATGGCTACAATATACTTACACAGTATGATTTAACTTTGTAAGAGCTTCTCTGTCCTAATGACAAACCTATAGCTAATGTCACGCAACTATATTTTAACTATTCACTAACTACAGCAACTTTACACAATCCGATTTGATCGTTACACCGATTGGATTCTGTACCAAAGTGAAGTCACAAACCCGTTGGCTGCACTGCCCCCTTGTACCTCAACTTAATCAATGATCATAAGTTATCAGATATCATATTGATAAAATACAACAGAGTGCCTTTCTTTTGGCAACACTATTATTATTTTCTAACAGAACATCATTTATCAATAATACTTGTATAATTCTTTTGTCAATTGACCAATTAATTACAATATTTTTATTGATTAGCTATTATAATATAAACAAGTAACGGGACGTAACTCCTCGAACCATTTCACTACTACGTGAGAGTCGAAGTAGTTTTTTACATTTCATGTATCCTTATGTCAGAATCGTTTAATCAAACGCTCAGCTGCCTCCATAAACCCCTACTCGCGAAATGGCGGAGTTGACAGAGGCAGCCGCCATCTTGGGCCCGCTTCAGATTTTCAAATATTAATATCTAGAGTTCAGATTAACCAATATTCAAACAACTTATATAGTAAGCATCAACAGAAGGGTCACTATTAATATTCCAAAAATAAATAAAAAATAATTGAAAAACAAAAAAGTTAGAAAATACGCTTTTTTCAATTCGCATCTCCTAATGACAGGAAGTATTGACGACGAACGAAAGGTTGCGTCCTGGTTAGTATCTATTACGATCTATAATCCCTGAAAGTTTCATCTTGATATCTTTTACCGTTCTTGAGATAATCCGAAGACAAAATGTCATTTTAAAATCAGGAAATGTCCCGTAACTTGGCACCGGAAGCGAACTTCCAAAAAATCTCTCGGATAACATAACTTCAGATAATAACACATTGTTTCCATAAATTTCATGAAAATCCACCCAGTAGTCTTCGAGAAATCGCGTGCACAAAATTAGATGGGCGGAAAAAGAATAATAATAATAATAACTAGATACGATCTCGTTGCGAGCAACGAGAGGTCTTCCGTCCGTTTTAGGAAAAGAATCCCACGTAAAATCGAGCTGAAAAGAGATTCAAAATTTTGGTCACAAGGAGGATTGAAATCATGTCGCCATCGTGAATGCGCTTTTTTTTACTTTTATATCCCCAACGCGTTAACCATTAAGCTATTGGGAGTACTGCTCTAAATATACTTGTGTATACCACGGTACTTTTGCAACAGTCTGTCTAAGAATTATAAAAAGCATTCATAATTTCGCGCCAAACGCCACGAGTAAATATTCGCGCCTTTTCTTTGGACTGATCTATTAGATAGGTATGATAGCATCAATTAAATTTTAAAAATAAAACATTCTTAGCGCCTTTATTTTATTTCGACGTTAAGAAAGTATATGTAACACATTATACACATTACATATCGTATCTAGCCCAGTTACACTAAAGCAGTGAAACGGAAATTAAGTTTTAAGATTGACACTCAATTGCAACGTACTACTGTAACGTGTCGGATCTGAGCGGTCAGTAGGTCCGTGCTCGGATTACCGAGTTTTACTAGGGATATGATTGAATGCAATATATACAGATAATAATATGACACCTGCCTGGTGTCTTTAAATCAAATGACCTAAGTGCTTTGTATAATTATATATCTTCAGTTAATACCGGCACCTGCCTTGTGCCATCTGATAATTGCCTCACTATACTCGTAAAACTGACTATATAAGTCAACATCTATCTGCCTGGTGCCTCTTGATTTAGCCTTTAACACCTGCCTGGTGTATTACTGCTTACCAAGTTGCCTATATAACTCTAGCCAAATGGCTACAATATACTTACACAGTATGATTTAACTTTGTAAGAGCTTCTCTGTCCTAATGACAAACCTATAGCTAATGTCACGCAACTATATTTTAACTATTCACTAACTACAGCAACTTTACACAATCCGATTTGATCGTTACACCGATTGGATTCTGTACCAAAGTGAAGACACAAACCAGTTGGCTGCACTGCCCCCTTGTACCTCAACTTAATCAATGATCATAAGTTATCAGATATCATATTGATAAAATACAACAGACTGCCTTTCTTTTGGCAACACTATTATTATTTTCTAACAGAACATCATTTATCAATAATACTTGTATAATTCTTTTGTCAATTGACCAATTAATTACAATATTTTTATTGATTAGCTATTATAATATAAACAAGTAACGGGACGTAACTCCTCGAACCATTTCACTACTACGTGAAAGTCCAAGTAGTTTTTTACATTTCATGTATCCTTATGTCAGAATGGTTTAATCAAACGCTCAGCTGCCTCCATAAACCCCTACTCGCGAAATGGCGGAGTTGACAGAGACAGCCGCCATCTTGGGCCCGCTTCAGATTTTCAAATATTAATATCTAGAGTTCAGATTAACCAATATTCAAACAACTTATATAGTAAGCATCAACAGAAGGGTCACTATTAATATTCCAAAAATAAATAAAAAAAAATTGGAAAACAAAAAAGTTAGAAAATACGCTTTTTTCAATTCGCATCTCCTAATGACAGGAAGTATTGACGACGAACGAAAGGTTGCGTCCTGGTTAGTATCTATTACGATCTATAATCCCTGAAAGTTTCATCTTGATATCTTTTACCGTTCTTGAGATAATCCGAAGACAAAATGTCATTTTAAAATCAGGAAATGTCCCGTAACTTGGCACCGGAAACGAATTTCCAAAAAATCTCTCGGATAAAATAACTTCAGATAATAACACATTGTTTCCATAAATTTCATGAAAATCCACCCAGTAGTCTTCGAGAAATCGCGTGCACAAAATTAGATGGGCGGAAAAATAATAATAATAATAATAATAATAATAAGAAACAGTAGAATCACTATAAGGTCTTCCGTGAAGACGGAAGACCTTAATAATAAGAAACAGAGTAAAAACAATATGTTCCCCAACTTCGTTTGGGGAACATAATAAGAAACAGAGTAAAAACAATATGTTCCCCAACTTCGTTTGGGGAACATAATCATTACTTTTATCATTTATTTCGCGTTCAAAGGGATTATCAAATCAACTAAAGAATTTTGTTTATATATGAAGTCCCGATATATCTAAATATTGAATTAAAGGCATCAACAAGAGACTTCTCCCGTGAGTAGTATCAAAATTCTTAACGAAGATTTGTTTTCAAAGACAAATTTCATCAGGCATTACCCATTTCTCTGCGTAAACGTTCAGCCCTAAACAACCACATCAGCGTAATTATACAAGATACTTTAAAAAAAAAATCCACTAATTCAAGTACAAGGGTACATGTCTTGCACATACATGTATATATACCCTAAGAACATTGAGAAATGCACTGATTCAAATCTACCTTTACCTATTCAAAAATCAATGTCCACCATATGTAATATATTTACAGTATTTTATATTGAACAATGTTGATATGACTTTTATGACTGATATAATTCTTAAGCATAGAGATCAAGAAAGGAACTTAAACAAATGTTTTATAAAAAGACACAAAGTTATTAATTTTATTCATTATACATTAATTAAAAACCAATGTTTGCTTTTTAACCAGTGGGGGATCCAGTTGGGGCTACTGAGCCATTGCTAAAGTCACCAATAGTCATATCTGTAGAAGAAAATACAATATAACAAACACACAGATATAGAATACAAAAGACGAAAACATTGTAGGCTTAAAATGCATGTTGACGGTGGCAGAGCTGCAAGGTTTTGATAGGACATACAAAGGCCGCCAAACCAAAGAAGCAAATCTAAGAGGAATACTTTTTTTATTAGTGAAATTTGTTCTGAAATAATATAAATTCTTATTTTTTATTTATTTTTCTTCAAAATATTAAGCTAAAAAGATTTCTTTTAAAACAAACAACATTCATTAGAGGCTTTCCCAATTGTTTTTTATTTGTTCGTTTGTTTTAGTCGATTTGTAACACCCAAGAGATTGAATGTTAACCCAGCAAGAGGTAGGGTCATAACTAAAATTTTATGCGTATATCAGGTAAGCAAAATTGTTTGCTAAGCATGAATTGAGAATTAAGAAAATAGTCGTACAAAGGATGAATTTTTATTAATTTTAATTTATAACGCTGTACAAAATAAAGACAATTATTTTAGCCTGCGGTGGGCACTGCAGGGCTGCCTGCGGGTGAACTTGCTGGATTGGTGGGTTGAACGACTGTGGGATTTGTTGGGGGAGACGTGGGACTAGTTGGGGGAGACGTGGGACTTGTTGGGGGAGGCGTGGGACTTGTTGGGGGAGGCGTGGGACTTGTTGCAGCAGGAGGTCTGCGAGTGGTTTTTACTGAACCATTGCTAAAGTCAGCAAGCGTCATATCTGTCAAAGCAATATAAAAATGCAAAAAGCGAGGGAGAACGTGAATATAATAAGCACACCGATAAATCATTGGAAAACATATCAGAGAGAAAGGGGGAGGTTATAAAATATTATTATGCCAATCAATTTCTTAAGATCTACAATCAAATGCTTGAAAATCTTTTTTATTTGCTTTTTGCCATTCCATTTCATTTTGATGTTTAAATTGTAGTTGCTTTAAAATCTTTTGCATTTTAGTAGGTCGGCTGGTGAATGTTTATAGAATAGATTAAATTGTTTTGGGAATCATTTATAAAATCAATTGTGTTATATTTCATTCAAACCATCAATATGTTTTACAGGTTTTTTCCTTTCTAGATGTAATTAAAATTGATTTAAAATTAAAAATAAAATCATCGTGTCTTTTCTTGTGTAGCAAAATGGAACAAAATCAACAAGTACTCCATTCAGAGATATTTACATTTTTGAAAAAATAAGTCTTGTGTATGTATCTCATTTTTTTCGCTAAGTTAATATATTTCTCGTAATCTTGCGCCACAGATATATACATGTATTAATGAAAAAAGAGTAAATTACACAGAGAATTATACATACCCTTTTCCATATCATATCCTGTATTAGCCCGAGACACCAATATCAGCCAGAGGACCGAAAGCCCGCGGGCTGATATTTGTCGAGGGCTGATATAGGATAAAATGTGGAAAAGGGCATGTTATATTATGTTTAATACATACTTAGTAATAAAATACAGTGCACATTAAGCTGAGAAGAAAATGAGTAAATAATCATTCACGGACTTCCTACATGTACACGGTCTATTGTCTGTTAAGGTATGGATTTGTTTCTACTTCTATATCAAATGTGTAATTTATAGATATCTTTTATTTGTCAACTAGATTATCCTTACATTCTAGAATTTGAAATTAGGAAACTATCTACCCCCTTAAATATGTGTATGATCACAAGTACTGTTTTTTTAATGTTTAATTTACTAAGAGTGTGATATTGATCCGTATCAGCCCCGCATATCCATATAAGCCCTGCAAAACCATATCAGTCCTGTGGGGCTGATTCGGCTATTGTGACGTCATACATATCGCATATGCAAAAATCCTGTATTTATTACTAAGTATGTAATAAATTAATATAACAATCATAAAAAAAAGGAGGAATATTTACGATGTGAATATTTTTCTATGAATCCTAGTATAAGCACAAAGCAACTTACTTTTCCTGAGTTCAAAACAATCAGCTGCATTACACCTGTCTCCTTTACAGCATGAATCACAGATAGGTGTTCCTTGGTCACCGTGAATAACTCTTCCAGGTCTTGGTCCTCCATGGGTCGAGTTTTTATTGTCATTTTCTAACATAGCATGACAAACCTACAAATTTAAGGTTCAAAAGATATGTAACTTTTTATAATTGAAGATATTCTGTGAACAAGTGTAAGGCATTGTGAATTATAAATCTAAATAAGATAAAGGTTCATAATTAAACAATAATTAACTATACATTTCACACCTTTTAGAATTAGGCATTTAAACAATATCGTGCCATATGGACTTTTAAGCTTGCATACTGTTCGTTATCTCCATATATTTCATAAAACGTTTCCCATACTCTCTTTATCTGACACAACTTCTTATTTCAACTCCTTCAACGGCATCTTTTGGTCAATTCGATATTTATCATAATGGCCTCGTAAGCACATATATGCTTTCATTGGGTCCTTCCTCTTCCTTGAGTGACATATTTTATTTAAGTTTCACTGCCCTTGTTTTTTACTTAACTTAATAACGGATTACACGTTTACTCACGGCAGATGTGACTTGTCTTCGAGGTACATGTATGTTTACTCCTCTTCGGTAGCTAATCATACCTCTCAACTTTCCAGTGGTTTGTTTTTATGCCCTTTTTATCACAGATTTTTTTTGTGGGAGGGGGGTGGGGTATTTTTGTATTTTTATTTCATCACACAGTGTTCGATGTCATTACCTTTTTCATCAACAAATTTGAATTCTGAATATTCAAATGAATATGAACGGAATATATAGTCTATATACTTCTGTTTTTACTTTAAAATTCCGAAATAAAACACTTACGCGTTCTTCGTAGCAACCAAAGACATATCGGATAGCTGTGCCAACGATACGGATTCCAGTGAAGCAAACCTGTAAAAGTAAAAAAAACATTACAGTCATTATATTTAAATTAAATTTCTTTTAAAAAAATATTTTCAGTTGTCTTGTATGTACCATCATTATAATAAAATAAACTTTAATATGTTTTTGAAAATTCAACAGATATATGTACAGTTTGTTCAAAGTTACTTTGTATTATTTTATCCACATACTTCAATAAAGAACAGAGATCAATTAAAATTGATTAATTTGAAGGAAAAAAAGAAGATGTATTGTAAAGGATGGTTATGTAGAATCATAACTTCGTTTGTCTGTCAAGGTCGCGCTAGTACTATAGAGCAAGCGTTTTTACGATAGCGCCCTTTCTGGTACACTGCCTATGGAATGCATGTCGCCGATGTGGGAGCTTTTATTGCTCTTTATTTTTAAAATAATGATGATGAGGATGGGGGTAATTTTTTTATGGTAAACAGAATTTTTTTTCTGCCTGCAAACATTGATAATGTACTCTGTCTTTGCTTTCCTTTTGGTACAGCTAATGTCTGTTGTAAAACTTAGCTGTCCTGGAGCCCACATTTGATTCTAAATGGTTTGTTTTTTACAATACATACGTAAACAAAAACAACACGTTTTACTTATGGCCTTTTTTGGTCCTGTGAATTTCTGAAAAACTAAAACCGCTTCATTTTAGTTACAAATGCATTTAGAGTCATTTAGACCTATGGTGATTGCATGTCCATCAAAAATGATGTAATTTTCTGGCTAGTCAATGCATTTTGACGTCAAGAAATGCGTCAATTTCCTTATATGTTGAAAAAAGCCTACAAAAACAGCCAATTTTAAGGCTTATTTTCAATATTTGATATAAGCGGAACCTCTGTTCTAAGATGAGCAACTAGTAACTGATAGAAAAGTTTCTTAGGATTACAAGACGTTTTATCTCTTAGATCATAAGGTGCAGTCATATTATTTTTCTTCTCTGAAAGTAATCAAATATACCTTTTAACTTTAAAATTCAAGCAAATTGCAATTTCATAAAGCTTGTGTATCAAAACCTTGAGTTTAAGGAGATTTTAATTAGAAATTAAAGTACTAAGTGTCTACTTTATTTTGATATCTTAAATGTAACATAAAGTGTTAGCCAATAAATTGGTATACCTTCAGGGTCGTTTTATGCATAAAGTGAACCGAGCTCTTTACGAGTTTGTATTATATTCCAGTTTAATATTGTAAAAATTTTGTTTTGTAATGAAAATTATATCAAAAGTTAAATCGATTTGACATTTTGACCTAAGTCTGTTCTTATGCAGTTTATGATCCTGACGAACGAATACAAAGCGAAGAGCTATTCACGAATAATATGGCGTACTAGAGATGAATAATGTCATTTAGTAAAATGACGGTATAAATGTGAACAATTTAACAAACAAGAAGGGGATCAGATTCACGAGCTTTGATTAGCAGTTACGTAAAATATGATAATGTCTGATCCCCCAAAACTGACTAGAAAAAAGCATCTGTAAGACAAGACAATCAAAATATCATATGAAAAAGTTAGCAAAAAGATGGCACATCAAAACAAAATAGGCCACAGGATGTTACATGCAAGTCACATCCATGTTAGATGTGACATGCAGATCACATCGGCCGTATTTGTCGCCATCTTTTGCTTTTTGTAAGCCATATGTAAATTTTTATAAAGTTTATGTTGCATTTAGTCGTAACTTAAGTTTTCTTTGTGACCTATTTTCTATGGGGGAAATCAGAACGTATGTGTTCATATCTTTTAAAAAGTAAATATTTATATGTGCGTGCAAGATGTTTGTTTTGTTTTTGCTGACTTCCCCGCTTGTGTGTAAAACTTATTTTTTCGTCATTGAATAAATGACATTTTCATTCATTTTCATTCTCACAGATATTTGTCCTGTCGTATTTGAAATAGAATTCTGAGCAAAATAAAGCTGCGGTGAGCTGCTTGTATCAAGGAAATAGTGAGAGACATAAATAATATGGCGTGCATGTTGTTTGTGAGTTCCTGATTTATGGTTCCAAATTATTGTTATAGATGGAAAAGCTTAAAAAACAAAACGAAACGAAACATTGTCCTCTTACCTCGTTAGGAGGACAAGTAGCAGCTGAACTACAGGCAGCTACGTCACTGTGTACGCCCTCACAGACAATACATGAAGCCTGTACTTGTCCACCAGCTTAAATAAGAAAGGAAAAGGGTATTTTTAATTAAATTAAGTAACACAAGTACAACATGTACAATGTCTTGGTCAATATGGATAAAAGGAAAGTTTTGAAATTTTAATTTTCATGTGAGAAGTGGGGCATTGAAATATAAATTTTGACCTGATTTGTTTTGTTTTACATTAACGCTAACCTTTATCATTTTTTTCAGGGAAAATGTTTTGGTACTGAAAAAAGGACGGAATCAAGACTTTTGTGGTATCTAAAGATTTAAACTTATCAGTTAATTACAAGTGCATGACTGGGTAATTAATCTTCATTCTGTTTTATATCAGGTACCTCTAAGAATGTATAATTTATTTAAAACCGGAATTAACAATTGATCGACGATATACTTACAAAGACCACACAGTTTGGAGTTACATGGACCGCTTTTGTCCGGGGCATCACTACAACAAGCGGCACAATTAACAAGGGCACGCTTCTTCCTTCCGCCTCCATTTAAGGCGGCCATAATAGCACATACCTTCATAAAAAAATACGTTGATGTTGTTCATTTGAATATCTCATTTGTTTTTAAAAGGAACATAGTTTCGCTCGTAAGAGAAATTTGTAATCTCTTTATGGATATTAAGACTTTTTTTCTCTGTATAACAGTTCTTTCCCTTTTTTAAATTAAAAAAAGTAAAAAAAAAATTATGAAAAAACCTGTTTTGAACGACATCCGGCGTTGTATTTGATGCTAAGATCTTCTTGTGTTACTTTTTCCAGATAGCATTCCTAAAAAAGGGATACTCCGATGAAATTGAAATCCACATTGCAGACAAGAAATTTGCATGTTTTAGATCAAACATTCATTATCTTAAATATGGAAGACTAAAAGAAATTTCAACGTTAAAGTAGCACTTTTAATAAAAAGATGCTTTCTTAAAACATTTCATTGAATATTTACGTATATATGAAATGTAACCTTTGAAATCCAACAATATCACTAGCATGACGTACATGTATCAAATGAATGACTTCCTCTGTATATTTGAAGCCTCATACAAGAGTCAGTTTTTATAATAAAAAATCTTATTTGGGACATGTTTTCAAGATAGGCAAAATAACTAAAATTATTACATAAATCTCTCAAGTAAAACAAAAAGATGTTTTTTTTTTTGTTTCTTTTTACTTTAGATTAATTGATTGCAATACAAAGAAAACTGCATGACCAAAAATTCAATGCAATATTAACAAAGAAAGCATTATATTGTTTTTTCTATGGCTGTTTTATATCATAATAAACAGGATCGAGAGAAAATATGTAAAAATTTTGCATTTACATTTATACGTTAGGTCAAACTTCACAACAAGGAAGAGACACATTATAGTAGATGTTAAACTTTTCTCTATTATTTAAAGTAACAGAAAGCTTAAGTATAGAAGTAAACTTTTTGTTCTGTTATTTCCCGATCATGGCATGCTGTGACCGGTCGGCAAGGGATGCTTACTCCTCCATGGCACCTGATCCCACCTCTGATGTTTTGGAAGTCCGTGTTTGGTCTGCTCAAGTTTTGTATTGTTTTATGGGCTTATGATCTTAAATAATGCTCGTTATCTCCATATTTTTAATTAGAAATGAAGAGCTATTCAGCGGTTATAATTAAAGGGTCTTATTTTTATTTAATTTAGAAATGAATTTAATTTTCGAAGATTCATGAACGCGCTTCATGAAATATGCCGGCGTGAAGCGTTTTAGTTCATATACCTCATGAATCTTCAAAAATTAAATGCATTTCTTATACTTACATTATTTTTCTGATGCATTGTCAGAAATTTACGCCATTCAACTGCCTTTTTTTAAGCAAAACAGTGTGCACTATTTTTTTGACGCCAATTGTGGTATTATTATGTAACAATGGAGATATTCATGCTTATTAGTGGTACATATGTGATGTACTTCATGAGAAAAAGAACTGCATTTTATTTTGTAAAGAATCATTGGAGATATCTATTGGAAATGTAAATATTACATCTTAACATCATTTTACCTCATTGTCACCACAATTAGCGACGTTTGTAAAACATTCTTGGATATCAGCTACATCAGTACATCGCATACAGGTTGGTCCAGCCCGAAGTAAACCTATTTAATGAGGACATGGTTTTATGAAGTTTTTTCCTCAATAATTATTATTGAACAAAAGTAAAATGATATTTTCGTAAGTAACTTACCATATAGGGCGAATAAGATAGTTGTAACTACAAAAGTAATTATTAAAGCATGAAAATATTTTTTTACCCAATGGCAGTGCGTTTCTCTTAAAAACATATCAACATAAGCAAAAAAATCATTTATAATTAAATGAATATACTCACAAAATGTTGTTCTCATGCCTATAAACAATTTTAAAAATATTCTTATAAACTTCTTATTTTTACATTTCAGATATTTGGGAAAAAATTAGTTTAATTTTATTATTAACAAATATTAGAAGGTAATATAAATAGACATATGTTCAGAAGATAAAGTGAAAATGTATAAAAATATTAATTTCACTTTCAGTCTAAGAAATAAATACTAATAAATATTGTAATCCTAAATTAGTATAGGGAAAAGGTTACAAACCCTTAATATCTTACAGTGTGGTTATAAATACTCATTGGCTTAAATTGCTACTTGGGAAATAAACACTTCTGGATGGAAGCTGTTTCTAGAAATATGGGCCTTGTTTATTTAGAGATATCTTCATTGATATACATGTTACTGAAAGCTACTCACTTGCTGTGCGATCCCTCCACTAATAATCTGAAATCAACGTTAAGCCTAGTGGCTCTTTTATCTTTGACGACCAAGTTACGAAAAACCTGACCTTCACGTGACAGCAGACCCAAAAGGTTATCTATATGACACATGAGAGAACCCGTTCATCGTAATTCCCTTTGTCTCTTAGTAAAATTTCAACAAATATCAGCATTATCAAATGATTTACATGATACTTTTATACAAAGGAGAGCAAGTGCGGGTCAAGGTCAACTCCGAGCAAATTATGATTATTAAAGGTGGCTTAAGTGCTTTGTGTCTCATAATTTGTTTTAGAATAATAATGGAATTTATGTTTCCGTTTATATGTGTACGTGAAACATATTGTGGATTCTTATTTGCAACCTGGCGAATGCGAATAAATACGAACACGAATAAAATAGTTATACGAATAGGATACCTTATGAAAAATATTAATAGAAAAAAACATTTGCGTGAAAGGAAACAATGACTGCACTTTATGGACATGCTAAATTTACGTCAAAATAAACTGTCAAAACTGATTTTTTAAATTCAAGGAATTATCAACATCTAATCTACAACTTTACTCAATTATGTAAATTGAATAAAAATAAGTTTTACGAAGTACGGATCTGTTTTCTAAGGCGTACGTGGGTCATCACAATTTCTTCAATCTCCCTACGATAATGAGGACGCCCACTTTTTTTTTACTGACTTTACACAAAGCCAGCGCATGTTTTTCTATTAGTCTACTTTTACCAGTCATTGTATATATGCATTATAAATACTGTGTTAACAGGAGAATATTAGACAAAGATGCGCTCATGATTTAACTTCTCTCTCCTCTCTCTCTCTCTCTCTCTCTCTCTCTGAGAATACTAAATTTAGTCATGTGACGTGTACGGTAGCGAGTTTTGTGCTGACTAGAAGACTATTGCTCGAATAGTTTAAATTGTCATGCATCAATTTAAAACATGCTATTCATTTATTTTGTTATTTATTTAGTCTAATTTTAATCCCATCCTTACTATGTTAGCTCCGCCTCTTTTTACATAAATAATGTTCGGTCAATGGTAGATAAGTGTAAATTCTCTGCATTTTAAAAAAGTGAGGACAAAAAAAAATCATTGCAGTCTAAAACTATTTTTAACATCTAAATTTGGTGCTAAATTGACCGAGATCTGTAGTAAATATGCAAATGTGAAATTAGATTAATATTTAAAAGTAACAGAAGCGACCGAAAAAGATCCAAACCAAAGCGTTAAGTGCAGTCATCCTTTACATATTTCTTCTTGAAACAATATTATCATAGATAATTCAATTCATGCTGCTATGAGAAATCTGTTAAAGGATGACTGCACTTAATGCTGTCTTTTGGGTCTTTTTCGATGGCTTCTGTTGCTTTTAAATCTTAACCTTCAATTTCATATATTTAAGTACAGAGGTCTGTCAATTAGAGACCTAATATAAATGTTTAAAATGATTTTAGACTGTTATGTAATGACTAATTTCACATTTTTGTCCTTACGGTTTTCCAAATACAGATCATTTACACTCACCTGTCCCTGAATGAACATTATGTATGTTTGAGAGGCGGAGCTAACATATTGTAAGAATGGAACAAAAATAAGACTGGATGAATTACAATGACATATATTAAAAAATACGAGATCTCTATTTCTCATCCTCCTATTTATTCTGTATGGCACAAGTACATTATTTGCAAAGATTTAAAAAGTAGGAAACCATGCATGTAATTAAGTAAAGAAATTTTTTTTAAATCGATGACAGACTATTTAACGTGTTCGAGCACAGTGTCCTACATGAAGCACAAAACATGCTACCAATAAGTCACGTGATGGAATTTTGTAGTCACAAAATTACCTGAGGAAAGATATCACGTGATGAATTATAATATTTAACGCGTCACGGCCCTTGGTTACAACAAAGGGAGGAAGTTTAAGAAGAAGCAGTTTTTTCTCTTGTTTGTCTATTAGTCTCCTTTTAACACAACATTACAAAAGCAAATATACGACCACTGTTAAAAGGAGAACAAAAGACAAACATGCACTGACTATGAATAAAGTCAGTTAAAAAGTGGGCGTCCTCATTATCGTACGGAGATTGAAGAACTTGAGATGATCCCCGCCTTAGAAAACAGATTCGTACATCGTAGATATATAATATTACTTATTGTAATTAAGTAAAGTTGTAGATTAGATGTTGATCATCTTGCAATTAAAAGAAAATGTCTGTTTTGAAAGTTTATTTTGACGCAAAATTCACAAATCCTTAAGTGCAGTAATCCTTTTACACCGTCGGATATATAATAACGGATTTTTTTAAACCAACCAAAACCTAATTTTTTGTTGCGTCAATTTTGTTGAACTGTTAGTGCGATGGGGAAAAAAGCTTATATTTCTCATAGGAGACAAAATTGGGCTTTCCATTGTGCAATTTATTTCTAATGTCAAGTGAGAAATATGCAAGTGTTTCTTACAAAGTTAAGTTCACATGCACAACAATACAAAACAGGTTTTATAAACTAAACACTTCCCAAAAAAATAAAACTCGTTTTCGTAAAGAATAAAAATTAAAGTTTTAAGCGAATTGTTCGGAGAAAAAACACCATTAATTTTGTACTATTAATTCAAATCGAAGAATATGCTTACTGGTTTGACATTTAAGACTATATTTCGTGAAATAGATTAAAGTTCATATAAGAGGTAAATTAGTGCTTATCTTAATTAAAAAAGATTTGTAAAGAAAAAAATGATGTATACATAAAATATGGCGATTTTTTACCGTCTAAGTGTTTAACGCAAGTCAGAAAGACAGTAGCAGAAGGATAAAACGTACGCTCAACTAGGAGCCCGGGTCACTCGAAAATGGGTGGTCATTTTGAGGAGTTATAAAATATTTTTGGCATAAGAGGCACAAAATTAAATCAATCAATATCAATACGGTAAAATCGGGTAACCTTATATTTTGATTGAATTTTATCTAATAAATAGTTTTCCTAGTCTTACTCCAAAATTTAAACAATCACATTAAAAACGTTCAGACAGATCTACTTTCTTATCATATCGGCAGAATTGTGGAGGCAATAATTTTAACATTTTAACACGACAACAAGTTGATGTCAAAAGACCCGGAGCCATACA